>MIQA02020611.1:0-16498 GCA_001887855.2 Sclerospora graminicola
TTAACTCGATAAATGCCACCGAGAACCCGAAATTTCGTAGAACTTGTAGTAAATATGCCCTGTCGACCGTGTCGTAGGCCTTCGCGAAGTCTAATAACAGAACGCTCTCGCTATCCTCTGCCACACTTACCGTTCTACCTTTACCTTGCTTTAAAATCGCCATCATCATCATAACCGAACGATCCATTCTTCTGCCGTGGACAAAACCCTGCTGCGATTCCCCAATGAGCCTTGCCAGAAAAGTTTGTAGCCGTCGTGCTAGTATCTTGGAAAACACTTTATATCCAGTCTGCAAAAGCGATATCGGCCTATAATCCATGGCGTTTTCGGAATCCCCTTTTTTTCGCAAGGGGATAATGATTGCCTTATAAAAGGACGATGGAGGATTACCTCCTGTCATCACGTGATTGAATACTTCCAACATATCTTCCATCAAATCCACTGCAAAGTCTTTAAAGAAATCATTGTTAAAACCATCTTCTCCCGCCGCTTTACGCCGTTCCAGCCCTTTCACTGCTTGGAGAATATCAGCCTCCTCGATTGGGGCTAACAAGAACGCATTTTCCTCATCTGATACCTTAGCAAACTTGTGGGCCGGCGCAAATCTCTCCAAATGGTGTTCCAGAATCGAGATCTCGACTGTTCTATGTGACATCCATAGAATAGGCCTCCATCCCGCAACAAACTTATCCGCTATCGTCCATCCCTGAGACTTGGATCCAGTATCTGGTAGGGTTATATTTGTCACCGTTTGCTGAGACTCCCAGATAGACGTTCTCCGAAATAACCACCTAAGAGTAGTCGGTGACCGATGATATCTTCGTCCAGTCCTCCATCTGTTTTGTCTCAATAGTTCCGCATATTCAATCTCCATACAGTCCTGTCGCGTTTGTTTGTTGTCGAAAAGTAACATTCTTAGTCTCTGTGCCTTACGTCGTCTCCTGTTTGCTTGTCGAGTTGTCACGGTTTTAATCGCTGATTTCCACCCCCGTAATCTTTCATCCCACTTATCTGCACCTCCTGAAAGTGAAGAGACTTTCAGATGAGCTTGCTGCCGAATTTCTTCCACTACGTCGTCTCGTCGCTGTCCGCCTACTGGGTATGAAAACGTTCCATGGCGTTTAGTCTTGATATGGCCCTCAATTTCTTGATGCATATATAACTTGACTTCGTCATGATCAGACGGATGCTTGGATGTCTAACCTGAGTCTGAAGAACCCCCCACAGCTGTTCTTCCGATACATAGAAACGGTCAAGGCGACTGGCGGTTTGTCCGCGCCAGAATGTATACGGAATTTCCACTGAGATTTTGTCATCCGACCAAACATCATATTGGGCTAGTTGAGAATCTTGTAGGTTTCGTCGTTGTAGCAAAGTGGAGAGTTCCTCACACTCTGTTTTCAACTGTTTAGTCTCTCCATTACGATCTAACACCGGATCCTCCACGCAATTAAAGTCTCCGCATAAAATCGTAAAGTCCGTCTTGAGTAAAAACCACTCGTCAAACGTTCGATAAAATCTTGTCCTATTGGCCACCGAGTCCGCTGGTCCGTAAATATTGATAATATGCCATTTCCTATAGCGAAATCCTATTGATCGGATATTCCAAAGGTGTTCATTCCATGGAGAAATATGATGGGCGTACTCTGGGAAAAACAGAATCCCCACTCCGCCCTTGCGGTCCGCCCCTATGCTCCAAAAAGCTAGTCTATATGTTTCGTCTTGATGCTGGTTCGCCCGTTCCCACATCCTCGTTAGGGTTGAGGCTTCGTCTGTTGATGTCACGTGCGTTTCTTGGATAAGTACCCCCACTACTTCTGAATGATTGTGGTCTCTTATCCAGGCTCGCATCCAGTCCAACCGTCGTCCATGGGTGAAACCCCGCACGTTTTGAATGATCAGTGAGAAACGTTCAGGGTTTGTCTGCTTTTCTTCATCTCTTAGCACTTTTTGTGATTTCCACTTTTTGGTTTCAGCTTTATATGTGGCCGCATACACGCATACTGGGTTGGTTTGTTGGTCTTCTGATGTTAGGGCTCTCGCCCCTGCCCTGTCCACTGCGTAGCCCTCAGTAACGGGCCGCCAGAGAGTCTGGCTGCAGCGGATATGAAGAATCTTCTGCCTCTTGCTCTAGAGTAACAGCTGAAAGCATGAAATTGTGTAATTCGGCCCACCCCAAGTCTGTCGAAATTACCAAATTAGTGATAAGCTTCTTATACCTCATATTTACCTTCATTGCTTGCAGGTGACGCTTTAACTTGACTACAATAGTGTCGTCCAAAGCTGCATCTTGACCTATCATAGCTGCAATTGTTGCACCGTAGATATGTGCCAAAATAAGCACTTTACTTACCTCTTGCAGTCTTTTAGGGGCGCATAGCTTTATCAAAGCATTCTGCCCATATGCCGCCCTTCGTAATTTCGCCCAGTCTTGAGCGCTATTTCTTACCTTATCTTTTTGCTTCTCATTTTGTAGTATGTGAACTCTCTCTTCCCAATCCTTGAATTCGCTCGCCGCTATCGCAGATACCTTTTCCTTCTTTCCCAGCGATATCACTTCTTCCCAGCACTGCTGTCTCCAGTCTCGGGATAACACTTCATAAATGTCTTGGTGAAAGAGTTCCAGCAGCCTATGTGGATGAGTGAAATGTGCAAGCAGGTGAATAATTGCTTCTCTATCCGCCTCCAACGCTCTTCTCCATTCCTCTGTCGTTGCTTCCACTGTCGGTATTACTGCTCCCTGTTGTGCCCGCCATGCCTCTGCCATTTCATTCCAAGCCATCTTCCAGCCTTGGTCTTCACTTTGTGACTCCCTCGCTACCATAGTGGTAAGTGTTAGTTCGTCATACAGTTCTCTGTTTACCGATTTGTTGCTGTCGTGGTTTGTTCTTGTAGCCGTGCCCTGCTTCTCCTCCTCGCCTGTCCAGTCGTCCCCTGTGCGCTTTTTTCTCTTCCGCGGTTTGACAGGTTTCTGTGGGGTTGTCTTCTGCGGTTCGTCCAAGTCCGTATACTCCGAGGATTGACTATCCGCTCCTGACTGACTGCTAATAGTGTCCTGCCCATCTTCTAGTAGTGCGACTCCTCTTAAATGATTGTACCACAATATTAACTCCTTTTCTTGAACGTCATAATGTTGTGCCACGGCTGTCCGCGTTAGACCATCGGTTATGTCCGCTTCCAGCAACTTTACTTGTTACTCTTCTGATCTCCACGTCACCTTAGCATGTAAAAACTCTAGAAGGTTCCTTGCTAGTGGCGATTCATGTCGAAGCAATGTATCCATTTGCCACCTGAATACATGATGTATTCCTGTCTCGCCTCTTACTCCAGATTGGAGTGATACTTCCCCTGTTTCTGTTCCCCGTGGATGCCCCTCATTACTCAGCAATAATCTCGCTTCGCTGCTCGAATCCGCTAATTCTCGCCCAACCTTCTCTTCGTAACATGTAACTTGCGTTTCCTGTGCCGACTCTGCCATGACAACATCTGATTCTTGAGGCAATGTGTTTTCATCCGCCTCACGCCGCCATCCATGCACGTAGGCTTGGTAGTGAGCTTGTTGAAAATGTAGTACGATCGGGAGTTTGTTACTGTCTGCTCCTGCCTTGTCTTTCAATGTTGTGACTCTTTGAATACAGCTTCCAATCGTAATCGGGTATTCACCGCAAGTGGCATACTTTCGTTTCTTAAAGATCCTCGTCTCCGGCGCATAATGTATCGCCCCCAACGCACCCGAGCCTGCATCCCTACTTATCACAAAAATGTCTCTTTGTAGGAACGTACCTATACTGCTTAGAGTATCGTTACTTCCCCATGTTTCTGCTCCTATTATCGTACTTACCTCCGACGCACTTGTTCTGTATGCTTCTAGATACTTCCGAAACTCCTTCTCAGTTGCTTGTGCTGAGATCCTGTCATAGCCCCGCCCTAAGCTTCTCAAAGTCTGCTTTCTGATGCCCGGTGGGAACTTTATCGCGAAATCCATTTTCGCTCGTACAACGCAGCCCTCCTTAATATACGCCGCTCCCCTCTCTAACGTCGTGATGTCTGTCGTTAAATTGGAGTTCATCAGCGCCTGCATTACTCCATACGCTTGACAGTTCCCCGTAGCTGGAGTCTGAACCAATTGCAATCCCATCATGATCATCGCGTCTGGTAAATTCCACTTCTTGTCTTCGTCAATCTCCCCTGACTTCCACGAGAACCAGGATAGCGGACCTGATTTCGTATCCATGTGTGCAACCAAACCTTTTATGCGTTTCTTGGCCTCTGCTTTCTGTAGTTGAAGTTCCGTATTCTCGATTTGTTTTTCTTTTACCGATCCCCCTTGCTCAGTCCCTCTCTTGTCTGGACCTTTATTAGTTGACGATATCTCCTTTCGGTCTCGCTTTCCGTCGTCCAATCGCTTTTCCGGTTCTTGTTCCGATTCTGTCTGCTCCTACCATTTCTCTTGTTTTCCTTGATTTCCTGTACTGCGTACATGCGGCCTATTGGTTGTCACCCCTTCTGGTCTCCCCTCCTCCATCCGTTCGTTTACTCTTTCTTTTTCTATACCCGAATTTTTAACATGCATTCCTATAGCTACTCCCCTACTAACTACTTCATTACTTTCCGGTGATTTCTTCTTTTTTTTCGTTTTGACTTCGACCCATTCTTCATTATTCCGGGTCGAAGAAGCAGGTGCTTCGTCCGAGTTCTTCCGTTGCAGGTGATTGTCATCTGGCTTCCTCCTCTCTTCCCCTGCTCCTTCTTTCACGTTATTTGAAACTTCATCTGGTGCGTCTGCTTTAGGGACTTCTCTCTTATTATTCCCTTCTAATGTCCCTTCGGTTTCCTTTTTCTTGTGTTGGGCTTCGCACAGATCGGTTACTTCTTTAAGCAGCTCTTCCATGCTAGTGAAAGTCGGCGGCGGCACTGTGATGGCATTCACATCCTCCACCGACACAACGATGCAGTGTTCCTCCCGTAGTGTTTTTTCTGTGGTCGGACATCCTCTCATCTGATGTCCGACCTCCCCGCACCTCAGGCAGTGCCGTCTTCCTCTTGTCGCTGGATGCTCAACTAAGAGCATGATACCACACCAAAAAATCTTCGAATGCCTTCTAATGCCTGTGGACATCCCCCTGCTGCAATCTTCAGTTCCAGTCAAGTGAGGAAGCTGCTAACGGCCCGCCCTGATCCAGCTCCTGAAGCCTGAATGAAGTTTTTACTTGAGCCTCGAGAAAGCCGTTTAACTTAAGAATATCCAAGTTCCGAGAAATATTCCTAAGCAATAATGTGTACACTGGCTGCGTTCCAATAATTCCCCTGGAGAGGTACCCCTGTCTCTTCCATACTGACTTGTCCAACTCGTCATGTTCTACAGCATGTTCATTAGTCAGGCAATGTATATGTTTATGATAAGGTACTTCAACCTTATTGAAACGTCGCGCAGCATCCCGCGTGTAGAAATCTAAATTCAAACGATGATATGAACAGTCGTAGCTTATTCCTTTGACTTTAGCCAGCATTTCCCATAGTTTTCCTTGCGTAATCCCACGCGCCGTCGCTGCCATCGCAATGCTTTCTTGTATGCTTTTTGTACTTTGGAATACTCTTTTTATAGGTATTTCGCCTTTCATATCCATACTTAAGCACCCTTCAACTTGCATTCGAATAGTAAGCATAAGCCGTAGCCGTTGAGCATTTGTCATTATGTTCCACAAGAAAGGTGGCAGGTATCGTGCAATTATAGATCCTTCTGCTAGCCCTTTATCTAATTTCCACTCCTGTACTGTGCCCTTACGTACTTTGCCATCCAACCCTTGTGCTTCTTCCCGTTTACACACGTTGTAGAGAATGTTAATCACTTCTTGATTGTAGTAAGCCTTATTGAACAGAAGGTCATCTTGAAGCTTTGTGATTTAACCTCCTTCTCTCCAGTTACTTTGTGTAGCCAGTCAGTTAGTACTCCTTCTTCTCTTGCTGCCAATTCCATGTTGTTCTTACCGATGAACTAAGCGAGAAAATTTTCCAATGATTGCTTCGACCGAGCGAAGATCTTACATGCTTCTCGGACCTTGTCCTTCCATATCTCATATCTGCCAATTTTGCTTTTGTTGGACCACCACCAGCTCAAATAAATCTATTAATCGCTCCTGTTCCGTCGAGGTAATCTTCGGCAATTTAGTTCCAACTAGCAAATTCGTCTTCTTCCCTGATGGAGTGAGCTTGAGAACAGCTTCAAACAGCTGCTGCATAAGATCAAGCCATGTCTGAAGACGTGGTCTCGTTTGCGCAGCATCCTCCAGTGCTTGCGCTAACACCTCCGCTAATGATTCTGGTGTGCTGACTCGATTTTCTTCTATCAATACCTCGCTGTCATCTTTAATTTCTGTGTCATCTGGACTAGATTCATGCCTGGTAATATCCTGTGATTTGGATTTACCCTCCTGGCTTATATCCACTGTACCTTCCTGCTCCCCAATCGACTCATCCCCAGCGTTCCCACTCTCTTTCGTCCGGGGACAGTCTTGTTGCTCACGATTTGGCCCATCCATGCTCCTCCGCTCCTCCTCTTCCGCGATGCTCTGTTGAGACTCCAACACGACTTCGTCGATAAGTTGGGGTCCCTGTGTGTTATCCTTACTTTTGTGAACAGTCTGTGGGTCTGCCCCTTCGTTGGTCCGTTGTGGTTTCTCCATCCCTCCTCCCCCGGGTGTTTCCCCGGGGTCCATCATATTAGACCTCTCTACTTAAAAGTCACCTCGTTTGGTGTAGTCCAGATCCTACCCCAACCGACGCCGGGTTGGGTGGGCTTTGCAGCTAAATAAGAACTGACCACTACTGTAGTATACGTGCTGGCATTTACCGACCACACCGACAACAACGCAAATGCTCACTTGTCTACTTATTTGTCTACTTATTTGTCTACCCAGTTTCTATCGAGCGACATGCTTATCAATACCTATAAGTATGACCTCAATGCGCGTTTGTCACGTAGCAGCATCAATTCCAAGACCAAATACATGGAAGAAAGTCGATTCACTCGTTTTGGGACTCCGCACGATAAAACGAGTGAGGACGTTGTCTATAAGCTGGAGCCTTACGTCCTCGTGGTATGCTCAACTTAATGAGTAAAAGCTGCATTGATCTTCTCATCCAGTACGCTGTCGTTGGTCCTTAATACGGTGCCTTACCGGAAACTATCTATCCATTCATGCAGCAGTGATTAAACTGTTCGGCCTCGCAAGTGACTGCTGCCAACTGGTTGGTCGTGCTTTCCTGGAATTTCACGGTCTTTTACGGTATCCTGTCGGATTGCGGTCTTATTTACGGCTATCGTCGTCGTCTGTACATGCTCATCCGTTGGAGTATTCGCATTCTTTCGCTCCTGGCTATGGGTATTATGCAAGTTGGCAAGACCTACTACTTAGTTGCTTCAGATCGTGACGTTGCTAGTGTCAAGCTCAGCGCGACCCTCCACGGTCCACATCTCGTCGACTTTATCGGAATTGCGTGGAATAGTTTCTCGGACATTTACATCATACAGGAATCCATGGAACGGGGTGATTGCGATCTCTTTTGGATCAATATCAAGCGCAAGGTCGGCCGTTTGGGTTTGATAAGGAAAATATCCAACTTGTAGTGGATATTTGCCGTGCTTTGCTCTATCGGCGTTCGTATCCTCCTTCCGTGATTCATGGCATCCTCACGTCAAAAAATGTCTTGTTAAATCGCGCTATGGAAGCCAAAATGGCCAACTTTTGTGTCTCGTCGAAATAGCCACAGACAAAAATGGTGCTATGGATGACGCCGTAAGTCCTACAAGGCGAAAAGTTGAGTTTAGATACCGGCATGTTTTCGTTTGGTGCCATCCTGTCCGAAATCAGCATGCTCTCGACGCCCTATTATTAAGCCAAAGTCCAAATGCGGGATCCAATTCCTGTAATAAGACTGATATTTTTGGAGATGTACTCTTTCCCCGCGCGTAAAATGATCTAAAAAGCTGCTGGCAGCAAGTTCCAGAAAACTCGTGGGATCAGCGGCATAGTATTAAACTTGAGGCGGTAAGACCAACGCGACTGCCACCTTCATAGCTTCTGTTGCAGAGCATTCATTCTTTGGCAGCTAATAGCACCCCTACAGGCTCCGTGAATGAATAGATGGCTTTAATGGCGGCATTTTAACACGATACTACTATTCGCACTTGCTGCAGGTCCATGAGCCTGTCTGCCTAAAATCTGCAGATTCCATATTCAAAAATTGAATTCCAGCTTCGCCCTCCATTTCGTTAATCATCGTCCTTTTGCCTCTTTGTGTAAGCGTCGTCAAAGTATTGTGACATAATTTTAGAAATACCGCCTTTTTTTGTAAATGGGGGTCAACGTTATAGATCCGTGTGTATCAAACGTCTGTACAATACACTGTATTATACAGACGTATTATACAGCATTAAAAATCCATACGTATTTAACGTATTTTTTTTCTTTTCGTGCTAGATAGACAGGAATCGACTGTACACCCTAAACTAGCGTAGAATTAGCTTTTATAGAGTATTAAGCCCAAGTATTACAAGAGGTAAGATGAAATGCAGATTTGTACTGATAACTCACAATTTCACCACAACTGAACTGCCTCCGCTAAAATACATGCCCTTCATCCTCTTTTTGTCGATGGATGGGCTTCCCTCTCTTCTTTTTATCCGTTCTAATGGGTTACTACGGTAGTAATAAGCACCACAACATGTCCTATCATAGGACATGTTGTGGACTATAACAAAACCAGATGACCGGTGAATTACAACAATGCGTATCCGTGTGTCCCACTTAAACCGACTTGTACGGTAATTTTGTATTAATACTGTATTAATACTGTACTAATACTGTATTATACACTGTATCGAACCTCAAATTGTATACATGTAGTACGGATCTATAGTCAACGTATCAATTCGAGGGGGTCAGAATAATGTTTCCCATAGACTTCACATGAGGCATGTGAGCGAAGAACATTCGTCAAATATTCTTTTTTTCGTCAACCATACTGTAACATAAGCACTTCTAAAAAAATCAGTCTTGCTGTGCATCGTGACATGAAGTTATTGGACTCACGTCATGAAAATTTCCGGGAGGTTTTAAGAGTAAATGTCAGAACTAGGACCCCTTTACCCGGACCCCATATAATTTAGTGGGGTGTACATTCTTTTTAAAATTATTACATGTAGCAGGAAATTAAATGGAGTAGTATATGGTCCATTTACTCAAGGTAGGAAGTATTTTTTTAATACTAATACTAGTAGTGGCATACACCCAATTCACGTCTTGGTGGTTTGTCGGTAGGTACTTCCTTTTCATACCGTGGTACAGCGTACCATAAATGCGGTACAGGGTTGCGGTGATCGGAATAGAGGGTTCTCCCCTGATTCTCGTTCAGCAAAACAGCTCAACCGCCCCTGAGTCTCGTAGAGCGACCGCGACATGATCTCCCATCACCAGGTCGAAACACAAAGCAAGTCAAAACAAATCAGGTTGGAGATGAGCTCGAGAAGAACCCTCCAGATTGCTTCTTCTGGTGAGGTGCCGGTACTAGGGTTTGACAAAAGAAGTTAAACATTCGAGATGAGCTCGAGATGAACCCTCCAATCGTGCCAGTACTAGTACTGTATTCAGATCACACATTTTGCCCACGCAGCAATGAGTGTCTCTTACGCGCATCCTTTCCTCACGAGCGCTGTGGTAGTTTATTCCCAATTCATTCCTCATTTTTCTCCGTCAAGCTCGGGACGACTACCCGGTACCTTCAAGCTAAAATCCACCTCCTCATGGTATTTACTAGCTACAAGTCGCTCTTCGCCCTCGTGGCGGTTCTTGCCCTAAGTCAAACCGACGCCAAAGTTGGTGTCTGTTACGCTCCGTGGAGACACCAAGTGGTGACAAAGGAGATTCTTGTCTCGGATCTGGTTCTCATTCGACAGAACTTCGGAGTAATCCGTACGTTCGAGACGTTGATGTCAAATATGAACATTATTGACATTGCTGCCGAAATTGGCATCAAAGTCGCTGTCGGCGTTCAGCTGGGCAACCCTGCCCAAGTTCAAGCTGAACTTGATGCTGTGTGCGAAGGGTGGGCAAGACACTCGGAAGTCATTGAGACTGTGTGGGTTGGAAACGAAGTGCTTAAGAACAACGACTTTGGTACTGTGAGCGCGACGGAGCTCATTAGTCACATTGAGTACATTAAGAAGTGCACTAAAAACTCGGTGCCCGTCGGTACGGTCCAGCGTGTGAACGAGTGGCTTGGCGCTCCTGAGATCAGTACCGTCGCAGCTGCTTGTGACAAGGTGGGCGTCAACATATACCCGTTCTTCACTCAGAGTCCTGATACTCCTATCGCCCGGCTCGAGAGTCAATGGAAACAAGTAACGAGCATGTACAACACCAGCAAGTGTGCGATCTGCGAAACTGGCTGGCCATCGGAAGGTGAAGATGCCTTTGGCAACAAACCGTCGCTCGAGACCATGCAGAGTTACTTGAACGACTTTTACAAGTGGTCGGTAGACATATCACTGACGTCATCTTGGTTCCAGGCGTTCGATTCGACTGTCTCGTATACCCAAAAGGAGTACGAAAAGCACTTTGGCTTGTACACTGTTGATGGAAAGCCAAAGGTGACGATTCCAGCCGACAATGGTGGCGGTTCGGGCTCTCCAACTCCTTCGGTTCCTTCTGGCACCCCACCTGCTGGAGCTCCGCCTAGCGGTACTCCTCCTGCTGGATGCCCGTCTGATGACCTCGCAGCAGGTGTGAACCCTTCTACCCCTCAGTATGCTTTGGGTGAACCTTTGACTTTGATGCCTGTCGAGGCGCCTTACGAAAACACGCCTGACCAGAGGTCTTCCTCTGTGGCTAAATCTGGCAACGGGTTAGGACTACCGACCCAGGGTCAGGGCGTTGTCGGATGGTCTAATCGGGGAAGAATAATACAACAGCATTCCTGATCAGAATAGCAATCGTGTCGAGAACGTCAGATCGCCATCTGGTATACATACTATGTTGAAATTGGTTGCATAAGGATGTACGTGGTTGAGAACCACTATACTGAATTTAAAGTATACAAGACTGAAAATCAGGTTAAGTCTATTTAGTGTAGATTTTTAACTTTTACATAAATAAATCACTTTTTACTTTTAACCATACTTAAGACGCTCTTACGTGACCCTTCCTGCGGACTCGAGTGTTTTTTCGGTCCCGTATTGACATTACGCACACTGGAAATCGGAGCAAGGGAATTGTTATACTACAACTGTTTCCTATTACGTTTCTATTTCTCGTTTGGATAAAGTGGCATTTTTTCGCTTTTAATTATCTCACGTACCTTTGTGGAGTTCTCGTGCACTGGCCGGCTCGCTTACTTTACGTGGTACTGCAGTGTGACGTTATTTCAGTGGTTCACTTTCGACAGGTTATGAGCCCAAGTTCAAAGGGCAGCTTAAGTTCGATTTTTCTACTGTTTTAAGGTAAAGAAGTTGTGAATTGTGAAAGTCCCCTTGTGCAGAGGGTAATTGTGCTGGTTGATTCGTGGAATTCTCACGCTGTGAAAAATCGAATCGCGGTTATACTATACCGCAAGAATGTCCGAAGACAAGGACGAAAAGATGGCTGCGGCCATAACGAATATGATGGAATTCATGCAGAAGTTCGACAAGCGTCTTGAAAAAGTGGAGAACGCACAAGCAAACAATTTGGGTCAGTCACGGTCCTCGAATGGCTTTGGAGATAGCATTCGTAACCATGGACCGTTTGGCGGAAGGATGACCCTAGACGAACTAAACAAGGCCGAAGGTATAGGCCAGGGTATGCCAGGGGTTTTTGAAACAAAACAAGAAGGCGCAAACATGCATCAGGGGGCATCAGGGGGCACCAGGGGCGGCACCCGCTGGAAATGCAAACATTGGAAACATGGGGTATGGTGTGAAGCTTGCGAAGCTCACCATACAGAATTTTGATGGTACGGAGACGTACAAGGGGCTAGGGGCAGGCTTCAAGCAGTGGGCGTACCTGTTCCTCGAAGCACTGGAAGTGGCCCAACTCACATCTGGTTTCCAATGGAACGAAAGACTGAAGGTAAACAAATTGGGTGAACATCTGGAAGGCATGGCGTTACGTTACTTCCAGTCAAACATTGGTGTATGGTGGGCTATGACACCAACACTTTACGCCGTGCTGGAACAGATGAACAGTGCGTTCAAAGTAAATCTGTCGCACCATCAAGCATCGGCAATGTTCGCGGCCGAGAAGGATCCCCGGCGATCCTGGACCGAACATCTACTGTATTTGGTTGCACTAGCGAGAGAGAACGAGCTCTCTGATAAACTAATTGTGGAAAATGTGGTGAAATATGCAGCACCACACATGAAGGTGGCCCTGATGGTTAGATATAACCCTCTCAGGCAGGATTACGTGCAGCACGCCCAGGAATTGGTGGCCTGGGCGCAGGAAATCGAGGACGATGAGAAAAGACCCCGAAGAAGTGCAAGGTCGCTCGTAAATAATGTGGTTGAGGGCAAGAGTGACAAGATATGTTTCGGATGTGGTAATGAGGGGCATATCAAGAGATATTGCCCCCAACAACCCAAAGGAAAAAGGCCCAAGAAAACAAATAATCCAAGTCGAAAAGCTAATGGGGATAACGAGCGACGATTCGTCCTTGCGACCACGGACGAAGAGAAAGAACATACGCAAACAAGTGGTCTGGACAAGGATGACGTATGGATCGTGGACAGTGGCGCCAGCCGTCATTTGGTAGGTGATCCAAGCCTACTGGAAGATGCGGTGGAATGTGGAAACCACGAGAACCTCATTTTGCCGGACGGTGGAGTCTTAACGGTGGCTAAGGTGGGGAAGGTGACTCTCAGGAGCACCGAAGAGCCAGCCACGACCATTGTCCTCACGGAGGTGTATTACGCCCCCAAGCTTGCAAAAAACCTGATTTCGCTTGGATGCCTTAAGAAGAAGGGGTGCATTTTCGAAGATAAAGATGGAAAAATGAAAGTCAAGATGAACAAACAGACTTTATTCTCTGTGGAATTATTTGGTTCGATTTTTATAGCTAAATTAATCTCGAATGGAGTGGCAATGCAGTCGATGTTCACAGATATTGTGATGAGTGTGATGAACGAGGAAGCGGGAAATGATGTACAGGAGGGATCCTTACACCATTTCTATACGCGCCTCGGGCATCTAGCTTATGACTCGGTTGAGAAACTGGCGAAGAAGCCGGGCTCTGGAATTAAAATAACGAATTTCTCTCGTCCGAACTGCCTGACGTGCGCAGAAGGGAAGGGAACGCGCTCTGAGCAGCCCCAGAAGGACTCGGGTATGCATGCACCCATCGACAGAATTGGAGGGGTTATATGCAGTGATTTAAAAGGACCCATCACGCCCCGTGATAGGCGTGGGAACCGTTTTCTCGTGGTGTTCATTGACCATTTTTCGAATTATGTGCGCGTTTTCGCAGCCCCGACGAAGGATAGGGCGGCGAAAATGTTCGAGCATTTCCTTGCCTGGTTCGAGAACGAATTCAATTGTCGAATTCACGTGCTGCGAACCGATGGAGGCGGGGAGTACAAGAATGTTGAATTGTTCTGCAAAAAAACTGGGGTACGGCGTCAAGTGACCAAATCAGGTACCCCCGCCTCCAACGGGAAAGCAGAGAGGATGAACCGAACCATATTTAATATGGTTTGGTGCATGATATTCGGTTCGGGGGTCCCATTGATGTATTGGTCGGAGGCGGCTGAGTATGCTACGTATATACTCAACCGCAGTCCGATCAGGTCTAACCCAGGAGGAGCGCCTCCGATAGAGGTGTTAACAAAGAGACCGGTGAATATTGGTGACATAGTCACATTTGGGTCCCCATGTATGGTTTGGAGGGACCCACGTAAGAAATCCCTCGGAAAACGCGCTGAGAAAGCGTTGATCCTAGGAAAGAACGACCAGGTCAAAGGGTACAAAGTCCTGCTACTCAAGGACACGGTGGTAATTACCACCAGGCATGTAAGCCACATCGAGACGCTTGACGAACGTGCAAACAAGCTGATTTCAAGGGCGTTGGCGGGTGACCAAGAAAAGGAAGGAGGCACCGTCCAAGAGCATGAGCAGGAACCAGAAAATGAAGAAAGCGAAGAAGAAGTCCCCAGATGGAGCGGGGTGGAGAAGTTATGTACGCGCTCGCAGTGATGGGTCCGGGCAGTGACAAGACCAGCGAAATGGCTGCAATCCCGGACCCGAAAAGCTATAATGAAGCGCACAAGAGTACCCAAGCAGAAAAGTGGACGCTAGCGGAGCAGGCGGAAAAACTTGCTCTGGAAGAGCTAAAAACTTGGAAGCTGATGAGGAGAGTGGACGGGAAGAGACCCCTCCCAACAAAGTGGGTCTACAAGACCAAGTTACGTGCAGACGGAACGGTGGAACGTTACAAGGCCCGCCTTGTTGTGCGCGGTGATCAACAGATTTTTGGCGAGGATTATTTTTTCACGTTTTCGACTGTCATGGAGCTTAATAATGTGAAGATTATTTTGATCATGTCATTGGTGTGGAAGGTTCCCGCCAGACACGGGGATGTGCCCAGTGCATACCCTAAGGCGGGAACCGAAGAGGAGTGTGAAATCCACTTACAGATACCCCAAGGGATGGTGATCTCGAACGAGGTATTGAGAAGGTTTGACGCAAACAGCACACGTGATCTAGTATTGAAATTGGAAAGGAACCTTTATGGGTTAAAACAAGCGGGGCGTCTGTGGTATGAGCACCTGCGAAAAACTATGGTGGAACTGGAATTTCGACAATGCTTGACGGATACGTGTGTGTTCGTGCGTGCGAATGGAGATGCAATTACGCTTGTGGGTGTTTACGTAGACGATCTGCTAGTTACGGCAACCTGTGAGAGATTGGTCGAAGATTTTTTTCGTGAAATGCAGGTTCTCGAGTTAAAGGATCTTGGTACCGTGGAAAAATTTCTCGGAATGAGAATCGAAGGAGACTCTGGATGTGGTTATCGGATTGACCAGGAGCTGACGATCGAGGAAATGTTGGCGAAGCACGGGTTAAAAAATTCAAACCCTGTGCGCACGCCCATAACCGGCACGGACGTGGATAAAAATCTAAATGAATTGCTTCCTGAAAGAACTAGTGGCAACAGTCCAAGTGTGAAAAATTTTCAGTCATTGGTGGGTAGTTTACTGTGGATATCTCGCTGTACTCGACCAGACATATCATTTGCGGTTCATCGTGCCACACGCCGTACACATGCGCCAACACTTTATGACTATAATGTGGCGAAACGGGTGGCACGATATTTGCATGGTACGAAAGGACTGAAATTGAAGTTGACGCATGATAATTGTGGAAGTGTACCATTGCGAATTGTGGGATACAGTGACGCAGATTTCGCGGCAGATAAGGACGACCGAAAAAGCGTCAGTGCCAGTGTTACGTTTGTGAATGGAATCATTGCGGGATGGACGTGTAAGAAGCAAGGGACGGTGGCACTTTCGACCGCCGAAGCCGAATTTGTAGCGGCAGCGATGTGTGGAAAAGAGGTGTTAGGTGTCCGAGAATTGCTCGAAGAAATTGGGGTGCAGGCGAAGACGCCGATAGTACTCAAGATTGATAACCAGGCGGCGATCAAGCAGCTGGAGAGTGAAGCCAGCGCCGCAAGCACCAAGCATGTGGACGTCAAGTTGAAATTCCTGAAAGACTATGTGAAGAAAGGAAGTGTACACCCGGAACATGTTGGGACGAAGGACATGGTAGCGGATTTACTCACGAAAAGTTTTGATGCACCCCGGATGGATGACCTGCGTAAGCAAATTGGTTTGGAATAACTGGAGCTATATTGAAATAACTGGAGTTATGGATGGATAGGTTCACGGTATGGATGAAACGGTGGACGATATATTTTTACATTTAATTTTCGAAGTGCTAAGCCTACCGACAGACTTGGATGGAGTGTTGAAATTGGTTGCATAAGGATGTACGTGGTTGAGAACCACTATACTGAATTTAAAGTATACAAGACCGACGAAGGGCATAGTCACATGAAAATCAGGTTAAGTCTATTTAGTGTAGATTTTTAACTTTTACATAAATAAATCACTTTTTACTTTTAGCCATACTTAAGACGCTCTTACGTGACCCCTCTTGCGGACTCGAGTGTTTTTTCGGTCCCGCATTGACATTACGCACACTGGAAGTTGGAGCAAGGGAATTGTTATATTACAACTGTTTCCTGTTACGTTTCTATTTCTCGTTTTGGATAAAGTGGCATTTTCTTCGCTTTAATTATTTCACGTACCTTTGTGGAGTTCTCGTGCACTGGCCGGCTCGCTTACTTTACGTGGTACTGGAGTGTGGCGCTAATTCAGTGGTTTACTTTCGACATAACCTAGGATGACATTTGCAAAAAATAAAGCCTTTTTAAACGTGACTTTTTATTTTTGGTTGGTGTTTTTTGT
>MIQA02020617.1:0-12052 GCA_001887855.2 Sclerospora graminicola
AATTTATTGAGGCTGTTTCAGCTTGGTTTTCGGGTGTTGTTGTTTCCATACCTTTTGATGAGTCTTCAAGTTGCTTCTTTAACCGTTCGGCTACTGTGGCCTTTAATTCTTCTAAACTCGTAAATGTCGGGGCCGGTAGCTGGGCTTTGTTTAAGTCAGCTTCAGTTATGGTTATGCAATTGTTCTTTAAAAGTTCCTCTAAAGAAGTGTTGCATTTTCGCATTGGGTGACCTATCATCCCGCACCTTAGACATTGTCGCTTGCCTCGCATGGTAGGGTGCTCGATCACTAACAATAACCCGCACCAAGAGATTCTTGAAACTCCCTTTAGCAGGGGCGGACAGAATTCTGAATTGAACGTCAATTCCCACTGTGTGGACGTTTCCGAAAATGGACCGCCGCTATCCAAATCTTCAAGTTGAAAATCAGTCGCTAGGATTTGATGTAACATCCCGTAAAGACGAGACAGATCCATTGTTCTCGTCACATTTTTTAGAACACACGTGTAATGCCCTTGACGCCCATACACTGCGCCTTTTGTTTCCAGTTGATGTTTCCATGGGTCTTTTTTCCCAGAGGGTCGTGAATGATGTAAATTTTTTAGGGTGTGATCGTAGCGGTGAAACGGAACCTTCATCCCCTCGAACTTTTTTTCTGTTTCTCGTGTATAAAAATGAAAAAATAAAGAATGGTTGCCTGAGTTATAACTGATTGTTTTTACCTGTGCGACCATTTTCCATAAAGCAGGAGAGCCGGATTTACGCGCTGTTGCTGCTGTTGTAATGCTCTCTTGAATACTTCTTGTGTTGAGAAAAGCCTCTTTAATGGGACTTTCCCCTTTCAGGTCGAGGATTAGGCATCCTTCTACCTGAGCTCGGATAGTTTGAACGAGTCTGACTTGTTCCCCATATGTCATAATATACTTTATAAATTGGGGTAGTTGTCGTGCAATAATGGAACCTTCCACAAGCCCTTTGACTATTTTCCATTCGTCCTCTGATCCCTCCCTACATATGGTTGGACCGCTTTTGCCGTACTGTTCTTCGCATATTGTCCGCAGGTGAGTGATTTCCTCTGGGGAATAGTCCTTAGTACGAAATAGGAAAGGTTTTTGTACCGCGTGCTGTTTATCAGATGATTGCGTCCCTGTTACCTTCGATGCCCAACCAGATAGTACAGGGGTTACTGAGTTTGCCCCTTTGATTTTTTCCTGCCCTAATGCTTTCCACAGGATTGTTTCAAAAGGCTGGGTTGATTTCTGTGCTCCCAATGCCGCACTAATCACTTTATCCTTCCAGATTGTCCAGCTTTGATCTTGTGTGACAACTATATTTTCGAACAGATCTATCAGCCTTTCAACCTCTCCGTTCTTCAATTTTGGTAGTCGTTTGGCCGTTGGCAATAGGCGTGATATCGGCCCTTTTGCCTTTATGAATATTGCTTCGAATAGTTCTTGCGTAATATCAAGCCAAGCTTGCACTCTGGGTTGCGTTTGTACTGTTTGTGCTAAGCTTATTTTCAGTGCTGCGGCCATATCATCTGCCGTATGCTCTTGGTGTGTTGCACCTGTTGGTGACGTCGGTAGTGCTTTTGTAGATTCATCTCCCTCGTTACCTATATTAGGGTTAGTAGAGGGATGATCTGTTGATAAGGAGTTTGCCGCTTTGTCGATTAGAGTTGGTCGATGTGCGTCACTTATTACTTCCTGAGTCTCTCTCCCTTTCGTCGTTGAGGTGTCCAAGACTTTTGGCCCTTGAATGCATAGTGACCGCTCATTTGTAGGGGGGGGATCTCAACCGGTTTATCGGTGTTCGCTACCGGTATATCGGTTTCACCGTTTGGTTCTTGGTCAGGTTGTTCCTCCCCCTCTGACTCTTGTGTTGCCTCTACATATTCGTCCTCCACTCTGTGTGGACAGTCTGTGCTACTGTCGAGATTGTTTCCCCGACCTATTAGCCGCCTTGCCGCCCGGTCAGATCCCGGTCCAGGTCCGGGATCATCTTCCATTATCGGTGGTCCTGTAACTTTAGATTTAGAAATCTCTCTTGTAGCCCCTTTTTTACCCAACCCAACTGTGGTTGATGTTGCGTATTTGGAACTGAACGACCGCATAAATCAACTTGGCAAGTTGTCAAGCATTTTCTTTTTGAAAATATAAAAATATTGGGAGAACTAAAGGCTAAATCATCGGATGAGACAGGAATGAAATTTGGGATGTGAAAGTCCAAACTTTCGGCCCAAAGTCCTTGCCATATCCAATTGTGACAATTGTCGGTTGTCCTTTTCGTCAACCCTTCAACTTAGCTTACCGGTAACCCCGTCGCTGTTATAATTATGTCATGTGTAGCTTCATCTTTGCCAGTTTCAGATTAGTAAGGCAGAGTGCAAGGTACATGATAGATAGATAGTGTCGTCGTTTCATAACTAACATTTTTTTCTGCAACTTCAACTTCTTATAATTCACGGTACTTCGCCTAACCTCCGGATTGCGGGTAATATTGCAATATGACCTTGTGATCGATCAAAATACATACTTAAGTACTGCACTTGTAACGAACGCCCTTGGTCAGTGAAACCCATAACCCATGAACGAGCGATCGCGAATATTTCGTCTTTTGAGACTTCTCTCATGGCGTTCCCTTATCCGGTCAACACCCGTGTAACATCGTGCAATGTGGAAAAGATTCAACGCGAGCGTCGACGCCAGGAGGTGACTCACTCGGCATTGTACAAGTTCACGCAAAGCAACCAATTACAGGCGCTACAGAACCAATCGGACGCCAATGTGGCCTCTCGTCGCCGTACCAACCATGCAGCGCAGCTATTAGCTGAGCAAATGCTCGAAGAATCGCATGCACAAAAGATCAGTGAACAGCATCGTGCGGCTCGAGAACGTGAGCAGAATGAAGCGTTGGCTCATGCACTGGAGAGGAGCAAAAAAGCGCAAGAACAACAAGAACGACAAGAGCAGCGCATCTGTCAAGCCAGTGACGAACTGCGAGAGCTTCAGACGTTTCTTCAAACTGCTTATATGAACAAGGAACGTGCTGCGCAGCAACTGGAGTGTGAAAAGTTGGTCGTGCTGGATCGGCAACGAGAAGCTGCGATAGAGCAGCAAATGGAATACGATCGGCAACGCGCCGTGGTGGATATTCAAAACCAAGAAGTGCGAAAGCGCGTGGAAGCAGAACAGGGAAAACAAGAGCTTCAAACGCAAATGTTGCAACGGCAAGCGCTGCTTCGTGAAGCGCAAGTGGAAGCCGATTTCGAACGGCTTCAGATTGAAAAACTTGTGCAGCAGGTTGAAGAAGAAGACGCGGCTGAGCTGACACGACGCGAAAAGAGTCGACAACAGACCCGCCAACTGATAGAACAGAGTGAACGGGAACGGCGGAGACTCCAGCAGGAACAAGCTCTAGTCGCTCGACGGGAGGATGAAGCGATTGCAGAATACCAGAGACGGGTAGAAGCTCGAGAGAATGAGCTCAAGGCAGCGTCAGAGGGGAAAAAAGCACATGATGAGGCCATGTTTCGTGCTGTGGAAGCGGAAATTCAAGCGAAACGACGTGAAAACGAAGCGTTTGAACGATTACGCGATGAATTGTGGGAAGAGGAAGTACTTGAGAAGAAACGGGCACAGGAACAAGCAAAACTGGCGGCAAAACAAGTGGCAAAAGAGGAAATGATGCGCTCCAACGAGATGCAATTGCTCTTGAAACAGGAACTCATGGCTCGTCAACAAGCCGACGAAGAGGCTTTCAACAAGATGCTCAAGGAACGATTCCGATCGGAAGAACGCCGTGAGATGGAGCTCGCGGCGTTCCGACGTAAACAGCGCGAGCACTTTGTTGACGAAATTGCTCGACATCGTGCGCTCAAGCAGGAATTAATGTACGCTGAGCTCGAGCGTGAACGGCAAGAACGAGAGCGCCAAGAACAGGACGAAAACTACAGACGGCAGGTCGTTGAGGCGGCGAAACAGCGCCTTCTCCGCGAGCACGCCGACGTGTTACAAGGATATCTGCCACGAGCCATGCGCCTTTAATGCTGCGTTTCCTTTGCTACTGCTAATGCGGTCTCGTTATTAAGAGTACCTTTTAATACCAGCCGAGTCAATTTGTACTTAAAAAGTAGCCACTGCGGCACTAAAAGCCAGGCTTTTATACTACGATTTAGTCGCTTTCCCTGTATATCTTGATTGATCGATCCATAGAGGTTGAAGCAAGGAAACGCGAGTCTGGCGCAAATTGAACGCCCGTGACCGCAGCCTTGTGATCGCTAAACGTCTTGACAACGTGCCACTGGTTCTTGCTCACTTCCTTTAACACTTGGATAGCTTGTGCCGTCGCTACAGCCAGGTGGGAACCGCTCGCGTCAAAGCTAATGGAATGAATGGCGCCAAGCTTGAGCGTGGCATTTGGCGCTTTCGTGAGATCCAACTCAAAGAAGCTCGTGGCTTTGCGGAGATCCCAAAGCTTGACGACACCATCATCGCTTCCTGAGGCAAGATGATAGCCATTCTCTGAAAAGCAAAGTGCTGACACAGGGGCTGCATGGCCTTCAAACGTCACGACATTCGACAGCGAATTGAGAGCCCACATTTGCACGAGCTTGCTCTTGGCTGCTGTGCCAAAGATACCACCATCTGGATGGAAACGAGCACAACGGACTTCATTTGGAGCTTTCTCGGGCACTGCTGTAGTTTCTGGCATGGTCAATTTCCCGTTTAACGCATAGCGAGTAAGTAACTGACCACGACGAACATCGTGAATTGCCCACGTGGCATCAAGCGATCCAGACAAGACAAAGCTGCCGGTGGGATGGATGGAGGCACTCGTAACCGCGTCGTCAAAGCCGTCGAGCGTGTGCCCAACACTGTACCCTTCGTCCTGCGAGGTCCAGAGTTTAAGCGTTTTATCGTGCGAGCCTGTGAGCACCATGTCAGCCATTGGATGAAATTCGACATGATTCACTTTCTTGGCATGACCCGCTAATGTTGCTACAAGCTGTTGTTTGTCCGTATCAAAGATTTTGACATGTTTATCCATTCCTCCAGTCGCGACGATCGTTGGACGCTTGCTATCGATTGCGACACAAGTGACGCCAGGTTTATCCGAGTCATGATACGTATGACTCGAGACGACTTGCCAGTTCTCCAAGCCTTGGAGAAGGGCAGCTCGTTGCGGTCCTTCCTTCTTTTTAAAATCTTTTCGTCGCTTTGCCAATTCTTTTTGTTTCGCCTCGACATTTGCCAACAGTTCGGGGGATAAAGTCGTCCAACCAGTCGACATCTCCACATCTTCTTGCTCGCCACTCACCACTTGTGCTACTTTTTCCTTTAGCGCTTCGTTTTCGGCATTTAATCGCGCAATGACGCGACACGCTGCATCATGTTGATACAAAGCATGACTCAGTTCCTGTCGCGTCTGTTCCAAATGCTGTTTCAGCGTAAACGTCTCAAGCATCACGGCATCCCATTCATTCTGAAACAACGACAATAATTGTGGAACACTAGCGGCTTCGGGCGCAAACGCAGCGATCGGTTTCGCTAACGAGGACGAAGACGTGGCCGTCGCCTGGAGTGCCAGTAGATCCTGTTTCTCGTCCAATTCTTGGCCTGTGATAGGACAACGCTGCTGATTCTGCTCGAGATACTTCAGTAACAGACGCTTCTCAAACACGTGGCCAGACTTGAGCGACACTACAGGCTCAATCGGGACTTGGCCACTCAGACAACACAGCATACTACAGGTAATGAATGACGTGGGAGGATTTTTTGACGAATGGTTCAATTTTAATTTGAGACAATGGATTAACCTTTGGTTTTGTATGAAGAATTAAGAAATATGCATGGTACTTGAACGTAAAACAGAAGTTAATTGCTGACTTTTGGACCTGCTAAGTTAAAAACCCGTTAATTATGGTAGAGAAATTAATTATTCATATTTAAAATCAACATCGTTTCGATAAAATTTATGCATGAAACTCAATTTATTGCCAGTCCCTTTTTTGTCACCGAAGGGAGTGGTACATTGATCTCTACTATGATGAGCACGGATTTTCTTCGAATCTGCAAAAAGTGACTCAAGTTGTTTGAAACAAGCGAACTTAACAGAGAGCGGGTTCATGTGAGCGGCATCCACCCCATACAATCCTTTTTCGGGTATGAACCAGGAAGGATTGAACACCATTATGGCACGGTAGACCCGACCGTGGTCGAGTGGTACACTGCTCACTTCGGGACCGGGAGGTCCAGGGCTCGATCCCGGGGCCAACCAAGTTGGTTGGATTCTAAAGTACGATGTGACGTATTCAACCATTATCGCACGGCGAAATCGGCCATAGATGTAGCACTGTACATCGGTATACGTCCCTGGGTTAAGAGGCTGGAACTCAGACATAAACGCGGGCAGTAGTTGTATAGTGCTCGGGTCGTCAAGAAACATATCCGCCAGGATTCGCTGTTTCGCTCGGTACATGACGTACTTTGAACTCTCTACGCCAACCTGATTCTGCAGATGCGTCACAAGCGAGGAGGCGGGGGTTGATGGGTCAGCAGCGATTGCTGCCCAGACGATTGAAATCCCTCTGCAACTGGCAAGCGGTTGGCTTACCCACATCTGCACAACTTATGTGCTCAAGACGCGCGGTCGTCACGTGCCAGTCTCCACCGCCGGCCGCTTAGCGTTGACATGACAGACGCACGAACCAAGGACAGTCTGTGGATGTACTGTCGCAGACGATGTAGCGGAATGTACTGTGGTGTAGTCGCTCTCAGAAAATCTTCCTGAGACGCGAACACCCCGGGGGGGGGGGGGACGCGAACACCCACGGGGGGGCCAGACGACTGACTGTCGGAGGGTACTCCGTCCATCCGAGTCATGATCCAATCCGGCATCCGGCCGGCGGGATCGGTCACTTCCATCCGCTTGATCGTGACTACTCGGATGTTGCATGTTGAAAGCTCACCTTGTGTACCCGTCAGTACTGGGTGGTTTGCTCTCCTGGTGGACCCTAGGGCGAAAAGTGTAAATCCGTCGAATAGGGAGATGAAGGTTAGGACTAGGGGTAGCTCCTGGGCGGGAATCGTCACCGGGAGCTCGTCGGGCAATATACTTGAACTTTGTATACTGCCGGCTGGACCGAGAATAATCGATCGGCCAGCTAAACCAATAGTAATGAAGGGTGAATCCAAACGTGTATGTAAAGGGGAATCCAAATATAACTCCACACTCTTCCACAGAAGGCCAAAATGTCACCACTTCCCAATACTTAATGTTAAAATGCAACCGCAAAGCAACCGAAGGTACGAACGCGCTAGAACAGATAGAAGTAAAAGTAAAACTGAAAATATAGTATCATGCATTATTACCCTTAGTTCCTACGCGATCGTGCGCCGCCAAAGTAGTTTCACAACTGCTCGCATTAGCGTGTTTGTTATATTTGTACCCATTTCTAAAGTGTAATAGAAATGCTAAAATTAGAAACACAACTCACACTTCAGCCGACAACTTCAACTTCCAACACTCCTTCTCGGCGCGCGTCCCGCAATTATGGAACCAAGCCAATCATACTCCGTAGCTCCAATAGCTTCGCTGCGCTTAACCCTTTCGTCAATATATCTGCTTCCATCCTTTTTGTTTCGATATAACTTGGCTTGATAACACCTTCCTTCACATGACTCTTCACAAACTTCAGACGGACGTCGATGTGCTTTGCTCGCGCACTACTCTCTTCGTTCTGCAATTGTTTAATCGCCGCCTGATTGTCCATGAGCAATTCCACAGGCATCGTTACCTTCAATCCCATTTCTTTAATTAGCTCCAATACTCCCAACACTTCCTGTATTACCATCGAACTCGCAGTAAATTCTGCTTTCATGGTCGACAACGAAATTCCACCCTGCTTCTTGCACATCCAAGCGATTACCATCCCATTCAGCTTTAGAAGTCCACCCGTAATTGATTTTCTATCGCTTTTGTCGCCTGCGTAGTCAGCGTCGCTGTAGCACCTTAGCGAAAACGCATTTTTCACAGTTGTAGTGCCTTTCATCATAGCGAGCTTCAAATCCACTGTCCCTTTGAGATATTTTACCACTCTCTTTGCCAACTTCCAGTGGTGGATAGTAGGTGCGTGAGTTGCACGGGTCATGCGATGTACCGCGAACATGATGTCCGGCCTGGTGCATCGTGCAATCCACAATAAACTTCCAGCTACGGACTGAAAGTCCCCAATGGTCTGTTCGGATCCCGACTTCAGCAATGGCTCTTGGTCTTCGTGATTTGCATCTTCACTTTCGTCAGTCAGTGCACGAGCAGGGTTGCAATCTTCTAGGCCCAACTTCGCAATCAATTCCTCTATGTTTTGTCTCTGATCCAGCTTGTATCCCATCGAGTCACGATCCACCCTAATGCCAAGAAACTTCGAAACCGGCCCCAAGTTTTTTAGTTGTAACTCGTTTAATTCGTTAAAAAATGTTTCCACTCGAGAGTCTTCCGTTGCCGTGATTAGTAGGTCATTTACATATACTCCTACCAAAGTAATTCCATCATCATCCCGCTTCACGTAAAGACACGAATCTGTTAGGCATTGCACGTATCCATGTTTCGTTATGCATTCGTGTAATAACTTGTTCCAGAGTCGTCCCGCCTGCTTCAATCCGTAAAGGCTCTTCTCTAGCCTTAGCAGCAGCTCCTTCTGTTCTTTGACTTGTTTTTTATCCAGAGTTTCTGGCGAGATTTCCATCCCCATCGGTATTTCGAGATATATCTCCACGTCCTTTTCCGTAGGTGCCTTCACATAGGCGTTCGGCACGTCGCCGTGTCTAGCGGTTACCTCCCATATTATCGACATCGCCAAAATAATCCTGCTAGTCGTTATATCCATCACTGCAGAGAAGGTGTCGTAATAGTTTGCTCCATATACTTGCTCGTTTCCGCACGCTACCAACCGGGCTTTATAGCGTTCGATATCTCCATTGTGGTTTAATTTCGTTTTAAACACCCATTTCGACTGTAACGGTTTTACGCCAGGTTCCCTTTTGACAATTTTCCACGTCTCGTTCTCCTCGAGCGCTCGTATTTCTTCCGCCATCGCCCTTATCCAATGTTTTGCTTCGTTACAGTTTAATGCTTCCTTGTACCCCTTTGGGTCCTTGTAAATAACCAGGCTGACTTGATCTCCCGTACTTTTCCTTGTCGTCATCTTTCCGCCTGTTTCCGGAGCGATTTGTTCTTGCACGGCCTCTTCGGTTTCCATCCTGTCTTTTTCGTAAACATTCGTTTCATCGGTTGTCTCCTCTTGCACTTCTTGTGTCCTTCTGAATTGCTCGTTCTGAATTGGATTCAATGTCTCAATGTTCCTTACGTGCTGCGTCACAATTACGAGTCTTTCCTTGGGCAGATACACGCGATACCCTTTAGTTTCATCAGACTTTCCAATTATTAGGCCTGCCTTTGCCCTTGGTTGTAGCGAATTCTTTCGTGGATCGCGAAAAACCGTGCACGGACTTCCGAAAGCGACGATATCCCCAACATTCTGCGGTTTTCCCGTCAAAACTTCCATGGGGGGCGCCATTTTCGCGTTTGCCCTCGTAGGGCTTCGATTCAGGATGTAGACCGAGTATTCCACCGCGTCCCCCCAAAAATGCAGGGGTAGACCGCACGCAAATATTATGCATCTAGCCATGTTTAGTACCGTCCGATGCATTCGCTCGGCCTTTCCGTTAGACGCTTGGTTCCCAGCCTCGCTAATCTGACGCTTCACACCTGTTTTCTTGCAAAACAAGTCGACGTTCCGGTACTCTGCGCCCCCGTCCGTTCGAAGTAGGTGTATACGACAACCAAACCTCTTTTCAAAATACACTAAGAAGTGTTCAAACATTTTTGCCGCTTGATCCTTGGTTTTAGCCACAAATACGCGACAATAATTGGATTTGTGATCCACGAAATTGACCAAGTATCTGTTTCCGCGCCGATCCTTCGGCGTCATTGGTCCCTTCAAGTCGCTACATATTACTCCGCCTATTCTATCGATAGGCGAATTTTGACCGCTGTCTTGTTTCTGCTGCGCATTCCTTGATTGTTTCCCTTCTGCGCAGGTAAAACAATTTCTTCTTACGTTATCCGTGAGCTTGATCCCTGAAATGGGGTCCCTTGCCACCTTTTCAATTGTATCGAAATTTAGGTGCCCGAGCCGGGTGTGAAAATGCATGAGGGATCCTTCTTGTACTTCACTTGCCGGTTCTTCCACCGCCGAAAGGATTACTTCATTGACTTGGTCCTTAATCCCATTTGAGGTGTCAATCACCAGTACGTCGTGCCTTCGCTCGACGTCGAACACGATTTCCCCGCTCTTCTTTTCTATCACGGACCTGTTATTTCCATCGTAACTCAATATGAAACCCTTGTCTTCCAGTTTTCCATACGAAATTATGTTTTTCGCTAAATTTTCGGCATAATATACGTCAGTGAGTCGCACTTGTTGTCTCACTCCATTCGCCCTTACGTTCAATACCACTGACCCTTTAAGCGTCAGTCGCAAAACCTTTTGATCCGGCAGTACGCATTCCAGACTGCACTCTTTCACGTTTTCGAGCGCGTTTTTGTCTCGAATTAGGTGCCGGCTGGCTCCGCTGTCGAGAATCCATTCATCATCTATTTCTTTTTCTCGATCTTGAATACACAACGTGAATTTTATTCCACGCTCCTTGCTTTCTTTTGTCTTGGTCCCTGACCTGCAGTTTCGAGCAATGTGGCCAAGTTTTTCGCACTTGAAACACTTTTTAATTTCCCTGTGCTGTACTTGGTTTATCATGTCGCGACTTGACCCCCTGCTGTTTGTATCTTGCTCCAGCCACTGTGCGAACTGCACAAGCTCCTCCGCATGCTTCAGGTGGGCCATCCGCAAGGGATTATACCTGGCCGACAGTACTCCTCGCAATTCAGGCGCGGAATATTTTAACACGCTTTCTAGAATTAATTCTTCCTTGCATCCCGACGCTTCACTGACCGCAACCAGGTAAAGCAAGTGTTCGGACCACGTCCGCCTGGGATCCTTCTTGGCTGTGAGTAGTTTCATTCCTTGCGCCGTAGATATATTCGTCTTAAAAGCCTCCAGCATTTGATCCAGAATGTACCATAGAGATGGGTTAATGTCCCACCAGGTTCCGACTTGTTTTTGAAAGTATTTCTCGGCGGTTCCGCCCAAGTAGTGTCCTAAGACATCCACTTTCACGCCCTCGTTCCACGGGAAACCACTGGCGCTCTCTGCCATGGCTATTTGCCGCATAAATCATAAACCCCACTCCTTAAAATTTGAACCCAGTCCCTTATAGACTTCAGTTCCCGTGAATTCCTTGATCTGTAACTTCATTTCCCGTGCAGTGGGAATTTGCCTTGGCGGCGTGAAATTTCCATTATTCACGTTCCAGGCCTGCTGATATTGCCCTTGAGCGGGTGCAGCCTGTGGTATACCACCACCGTCTAGGCCACCGTCCAACGACTCCAGACGCATGCGTCTTCTTTCACCATTTCGAAAGAAGCTATCCATCCCCTGTGGATTCGCGTCGACTTTCGGCGATTCCAACTTGTTTAGCCTCTCATTCATCTTCGTCATGAGTTTCACCAAATTCTTCATCTCTTCTTGAGCTTGACGGTGTTCATCACGAACATCTCCATCCTGCTTCTCTTCGTCGCTAACCGAAGCTCGGTCTCGGGATCCCAAGTCGACGTTTCCGATAGTCGCTTGCCTTCCTGTGACGTTGTCCATTCCTTCTTCCTGCGGCATTGGGCTCATAACCTGTTAAAATGCAACCGCAAAGCAACCGAAGGTACGAACGCGCTAGAACAGATAGAAGTAAAAGTAAAACTGAAAATATATTATCATGCATTATTACCCTTAGTTCCTACGCGATCGTGCGCCGCCAAAGTAGTTTCACAACTGCTCGCATTAGCGTGTTTGTTATATTTGTACCCATTTCTAAAGTGTAATAGAAATGCTAAAATTAGAAACACAACTCACACTTCAGCCGACAACTTCAACTTCCAACACT
>MIQA02020618.1:0-11141 GCA_001887855.2 Sclerospora graminicola
CGAAGCCTCCACGTGTTTCGCACACGGCATGTAAACCTCAGGCCTATCGCGTGTAAAGTCTAGTTGTGTGTGTTTGACTCATCTCCTGTGTGTTTTTCTCATCTTCTGTGGGTTTGTCTCGTCTCTTGCTCGTTTTCCACGGCTCTGTGTATTTTTAGCTGTTGGTGTGTATTTTTTATACACCCCTTATAGATTACCAGTTGGGCTTTGTTACCGGTACACTATTATTGCGTGGATAGTACATTTTAACCAGGACGTGGCTCGGAAATTCCCAAAACCCGTACCTCTTACCATATGACTTCCCAATATACGTACGTGTCCCAGAATACTTTCAAATTACGTGGTACACGCTATTATTGGAGTTGAACAACGGAGCACATAATTGTATTGCGATCTTCTGCAAGCGTTCATTGATTGAGGTATTGTAGTCCTTACTAACATCTACCTCGTACTATGCTTGATAACGCAAAAGTTGTATGATAAGATCCATTAAAGCATCATTTTGCAGCTTCTCGAATCAGTTGATGTGAAGCGACTTTAGTGTTGAAAACAATTCCAAAATTTAAGTTGGTACAGATCAGCAGAAAACTCGCCTGGAAGCAGGAAAGTTCATTTTGCCATCTGCCATTTCTGTGTCGAGGGTTTGATGTCTTCGAAATAACGAATGAAGTTGCAAGGACGCGTGCTGTACGAGTGTTTAAATATCGAGGAACGGGCAGGTGCCCGAAAGCTTTCACTAAACTCTTGGTACTACTGTAGAAGATTGGACGCTCATGGCTACATCCATCGGGATGCAATGTCTCGGTCTGAAAAACTCACCTTGTGTGTGCCACATAATTTGAGATAGGTACGGGTTCGTGTTCTGGGACAGGTACGTATGTTGGGAAACATGAGGTAAAGAGTTACGGGTTCTGGGAATTCCTCACGTGGCACAGCAACAGGCATTAGTACATGCTCTTATTATACCAGCTTGAAGTATTTTCCTCGCCCAAGGACTGCTTGTATCGACATCAGGTTGCAGTGATGCGAATCTCCAAATTACGCGTAGATTGGTGTAGTTTGTGTAGGCGGTAAAAAAAAATTCAATGCAATACCATTCTAACCCAAATTAGGTAGTTCTTGCAGCATACAAATTTCAAGATTAACCAACAAGGGATCGGCACTCAGTAGAGATGCCCGTACAGATATGCATGCTGAAAAATCGTGTTGATGCTTGTGTTTTCAGTTTTGTTCTCATTACCGGATTCTACGTGTTCAATGCAGCTGCACTCTAGGCTTACCCATGCGTCAAAATTGTGCATTGATCTGCAAGTTTCATGCTACAGTCGAGTTGAAAGATGCGTCCGAGTTTGTGGCAGTGATTCAGGATGACGGGTACATTGCGGTGGAGGAAGTGTATATGTAGTTTGGCGACCCTGTGAGAAGATCAGTGAACTACATGGAAGAAATTATTAGAAGGAATAGGGGTGTTTTTCTAATGCTACAACAACTTTAGCCTGTAGATTATGCGAAGTAGATCCACATACTTGTAAGCGTGACAGATAAAGCAGTGATCCCACGAGCACATTGACCCACATTGGCTTGACAACTTTCACGTTTTTTGGTTAAAAATAGTCTTGTCAACAGTTTTGAAATATTTGGATTTCGAATCCTACTTTTAAGAGCCTGGCTATTAACTTTCTATATAAGTTGTACTGTCTGTATTCCATCTACCGTATACCATCTGTCTTAGCCGACAGACACGGGGACAATAAATGCCTGTACATTTTAATGATTTGTTTTGGAATGTTTTTGAAAGGTTTTAAAAAGAAAATGGGCAGGATATTCCGGACAAAACGACACATCTGGGCAATTTGAAGGTAACCATGACCAACACTCCCAGCTCGTTAATATGTAGGTGACCTGCGGCCTCCATTTACACTATGTTTCATCCGGCCGCGCGCCATCGATTTGACAATGGCGCGATGTCCGCTCACAAATGTGTCTCATTGACTTTTTTATTCCTTACCCAAAAGAGATCGACTGTGATTTGCTGAGAGTTTATAACAATTTGTATGGTATGACAGATGTAATACGTTGTTGGTGATATTGAAGTTGCTCGTGTGGGGGATCGACTAATCGTCAGTTAGTAATGTCGTTGCACCGATATAACTGTGAGGTAGCATTAGCCTAGCTACCGACCTCGGTTAGTGCAGTGGTTAAGGCCCTCACCCCGGGCCCGGGAGATTGCGGGTTAGAGTCTCCTGTATTGAGTTAGGTTCTATAAATCATCACTAAGGACCTAGCTAATACTAAAAAAAATAGTTTTCATTTTACCTTTTTCTTGCTTCTTCAGCTTACAACACCTTTGGCTGATCTAATACTCCAAAGGGGATAGTTTCGAATTTGCTATATAAGCCGTATCCGGTTAAGGCGAATCGAACAATCAACTAAGGAAGCAGTTAAGAGTAGCACTGACCACATGGATGATCCCGGATTAGGGACCGGGCATCCTCCGGATCCCCCTGGGATAAAGGAGGAATACAGCGCAGAGAGACAGGCTAACGTGTTACAGTCTCCGGGAGACGAAGTCGTTCCCGACTCCCAGGAGACGTCTAATACTAGCCAGTCAACGGCACTTAAAATACCGGTAGAGGTCGGTAAGGATTCGGTAAACCCGGGTCAAGAGGGGGAGGCGTCCACCCATGAGGAGCACGACGAACCAATGGATCAGTCAGAGGTCTTGGAAGGCATGAAGCACGGAGTCGGTCAGTCAGGACAGGATGAAGTGACGATTCAAAAGACAAGTAAAGGCAGCAAGAAGGCGGGGACACTGGGGGTTACAACCGATCCAGGATCGTCAAATACAAGAGGAAGATATAAATCCAACAGCCAACCTGAATACTCAGCTGAACAGATGGCGAAGGCTTTACGGAATGGTCTATCCCAGGCCGTGAACTCACAGACCAGTGTTCAGGCCTGGGCGGATCTAATGCAGGAACTTTTTGGCAAGATTTATGTCAAAAGCAAGGGGCCTTCGTCACGACTATCGCCCATCGCAAAAAGGCTACCTAAATTGAAGCCCAAAGAGGTAGAGAGAATGCTAGAGTTGTTTGAGGAGATAGTGGTGAAGAAGCACAACGAATGGGGGGTATGGAAGCAACGCATTCTTCAAGCTGTTAACACGGCACAGAAGTCGACCATGAAGTTGGAAACGATACTATGGAAGACAATTGGACAAGAGAAGGTAAAGGGCGCTACCCCGAGTGGGGCTCAATTAAGCGGATGGGTGCAAAAAGTGAAGGGGGAGGCGACCACACCATTACAACCGGAGGTAATGCAAAAACCCTTTCTATTCAAGACATCGGTATACAAACCGGAGGAAATTGAAGCTTTACTCAAGATATGTGGACAAATGTATGGAACAAACGTACCTTTGCAATGTCGAGAAGGTACTGAAGAAGAGTGGAAAATCGTACAAGGTCTCGTGGAAGGGACTATATTAGCTCGTCAGATGCCTCAATTTATTAAACGCATTATGTCGTTTGGCGAGCAAGTACGTTTAGTACAAACTATACGTGCTCAGGTGGAAGGATGTTTAATCCTCGACCTAAAAGGGGAAAGTCCGATAAAAGAGGCTTTCCTCAATACGCGCAGTATCCAGGAGAGTATCTCTACTGCAGCCACGGCTAGGGGCAAAGGGACCAAGGAATTATGGGCAATGATCGCTCAGGTCAAAACGCTCAGTTATAATGCGGCCACTCACGAGTTATTTTTTCATTTCTTTACACGTTCAATTGCAGAAAAATTTGACGGTATCACGGTACCGTTTCATCGATATGATCATACATTAACCAATATGCACAAGAAAAATCTTCGCAAAAAGGGGTCGGCATGGGACCAACAGCTGGACACAAATGGTGAGATGTTTCAACAACACGGAACGTACACATGTGTCCTGAAGAACATCACCAGGGCTATTGACTTAGTGAAATTTTATGGAAGTTTACATGAAATGTTTGGAGTTGGATTCAATGTGGAGGATTTGGACAAAGGCGGTCCTTTTTCATCAACTTCGACGGAATGGGAGTTAACATTTTACACGGATGTATGTCCGCCGGCATTACAAGGAATTAAACGGATTGCCTGGTATGACTCGCTGATTGTCGTAGAGCACCCCAACATGCGCGGGAAGAGACAGTGTATGCGTTGTGGGATGGATGGACACCCCATGCGTGCGTGCACGATGTCCACTGAAATCCTCAAGAAGGAAGGGTGTCTCACTATCACCCAAGATAAGGTAAAAGGTTTCGCATTACCTAAGTCGACCTTTACAAGTATGGAGGAAATTAAGTTGGCAGCCGAGATAAATCTACGGAAACAACAGGAAACAGTGGAAGAGAATTCGCCCACACAGGAAGACCAGACATTGGATAAGGAATTAAAGGGAGGCAGTCCTAATCAAACCAACGTCCCAGGGGAAAATATCAAAGAAAACCAGACAGAGGAGTCTAAACATCACTCTGTGGAAGAGATAAATACAGGAGATTTGGCGAAACCACAGGAGGGAGAGGCAGTTTTCCCGAAGGAAGAGAAACGACTACAATTGATAACACCTGGACCACTGTCAGCAGGCCTTCCAGAGGAAGAGGAAGTCGTGTGGCCTCACCCTTAGCAGAGGACAAATCTATCAAGAATCACGGAGTATCGATATCGCAAGAAGTACGTAAGATGCATACGGAAAGGACGATTTCAGAGGCTTCACGTCCCGCCACGACCCAGCAATCTTCCAAACCGGAAGATAGTCAGTTGTCCAGGGTAAATGGTCGCTCTCCGAAAGCACAAAAAACAAAAACAAAAGGGGGATTACCAGTATCAGGTCCAGGTGGATCAGCCATAAAACAGAAACAGAACACCACTCTCCTAATCAAGGAAAACAAAAATAAAGAAATTATCGACACTATTTTACAAGAAGTGGAACAGAAATGTGGAAAAATCAGAAGCTCACATGGACGAATAGTGGACCAGGAGGACATCGGGGAAATCACGGATATTCCACAAGTAGTGGAACTACTTCAACTACTTCACGTTAATACTCCAGCGACTGGCAACTGTCAGGTATATGCAGTAAGTCAAGCTTTAGCCGGTTCATCTTTACTGAGATGCCCGACTACAGTGCTCGAAAGAATTGCTATGGAACTCAAGGAAGGATGCCAAAATAGGGCGTTAATCGATTTTGACTTGAAGTTTCCACATGGCGTGAGGAAGCAAACGTTATTAAGTCTGGGACGTGGTTACGACAAGATCTCGGCAAAAGAATCACTCAAGGAATTTAAAGCATATCTGGAAACGTATGCTAGCAGCGGGTCAAAATTGGATGACATTGTGGATGTACAAGCGTGGGGGAGTAACGATACTTTAGTGAGTATCAGTACTTTCCTCCAAAAGGAAATTTATGTGATGAGTCATCACGACAAGAATGGAAAACCGGGAGCGATTTGTTTTGTGCCGGAACTTAGACATAAACAGCAGCGTCAATATTCTACGAGTGGAGAATATCCGATCACAATTACGGATTGCATTAGGAGAATATTAGCAAAGATGAAAGAATTCCCTGGGCAAGTGGAGAAGTGGCCATTACTTTTACATTTCGATAGCGCACATTATTCGGCATTGTTATATGGAGAGCGACTAAGTGAAGAGGGGCAGATGGAACAATCCGATCAAGAAATGGACAGTGGCCAAAGTGGTAGTGACGGTCAGGGCATTAGTGATGATGATAGTGAAGATTTTGACGATGTTAAGCAGCCTACGATGAATTATAGGCCCACCAACGCTATCAAGCAGTATAAAGACACAGATGTTATCATGAAGGAGGATCAAACCTCACACGTTTCTCAAGGGAAGAGTAGTGAACACGATTCGGAGGGGTCTATAAGTAGTCAAATGACTACCTATAGTACACAATCACCGTGGGACCCGGATGCATGGGAGGGGGACTTTGACGATCTTCTGTACCGTCTCCAGGGTCCCACGATTCATCACGACTTGAAGTTGGAAATAAATCAAATCATCACGTCGAAAGATCCCCGTTTATGTGAACTACTATATTTTTTGGGTGAAACAGTGGGACGGCTATCAGTACCGGAGCAGGAACAAATTCTTCGACTTAACTTAGAGGAGGAATCAATTCGGGCAAAGGTTATGCAGCAATACCAAATTTCATCCCCCATTTTGGAACAATGGTATTATAAAATTTGGCAAAATAAATTTCAAGGAGAAGAGCAATTTTTACTGGAAGGGCCGGATACATCGATATCCGAATATTTCCCATCACAGGACAGTGAAGAGGCAGGGAGCAGTGAGACGGAACCCCTTCACAAACGAAGATGTGTGAGGGAGGAAAATACCCCCCTAAATGACATTTCACTAGAGGAAAACCCTCCAAGACCCGTACAGCGGGAAATCATGGATGATTTCGAAGAAATGGGAGCAGAGTGTGATGGTAGAGATAACTCCAGTCAACAATGGTTTGACCGTTGGGACGCTTACCAGCATGAGTGGGAGAGAGCCACCAAAATTCCATTTCCAACTCTGGCGTCACCAACGTCGACTTGGAAAAAAGCTATTACTATGGAAGGCAATCGGATATTACACTTATTCAAGGAATGTCCGGGAGCATACCATTTGCTCGACACTTTAGATCCACAATTACTTCACATTCTCACAAATCCATAGAGAGAACAATGCTGGTTAGGGATGATTAGTCAAGGCAAGCGGAGTATAGTAACTGGAATTCCGGAACAATGGTTTAAGGATTGGGAGGTCATGTGGGCAAATCTTACCCATCCTTCGCATAAACAGGCGGTAATGGACAGCTCCCAGCACTGGATAGTGATGAAACAAGCCAAATACTGGAACAGTCCTCTAATCCGAATGTGCGCACCAACGCACTCACTAACACTCGCGCGATGTCTACTAGGCGCATTTATATATGCGGAGGAAATAGCGGCCATCATAGGGGAAGAATATCAACCTACTGACTCGATTTTAACGATGCTACAAAGGCACTTTGTCACACGAAACACGGTACCAGAATATGCGAATTTGATGCGAGCGGTAATAGAAGGACGAACAGATGCCTGGGATGAACTCGACATATTTATCAGAACCGCGTGTGCTCAAGTACCTGATGAGAAAGAAGCAACGCAGGACGCCCTTCCGGCCCAGACAAGGGCCGAAAGTCATTAAGGGCACTTTACGGGATGACGACCCACTGCCAACGCAGACTAGCGAGCATCACTACTTTACATTGGCTGGATATGACAGGTATGCTCTCATGAGAATGATTAAGGAGAACGAGTATCAGTCCGAATATCATTCAAAAGAGGGCAGGCCGGATAGTAAGGAGATCAATTTTCAAAGTCAGAATGTGCGTGGATTCAAGAAGGAAGATGTCTCGGATTGGATGACAGCGTGGAAGAGCTCTGCTTCAAATTTACGGCCGCATTTTATCCTTCTACAAGAAACGCATATCATTTCGACGACAGAGGCAAGACAACTCGAAGTGAAATGGGAACACTTATGGGGACACTACAAAAACGAGATGACTTTATCAGTGTGGAGTATTTCAGACAAGAAATCAGGAGGAGTCGCAATTCTGTTTAATCCTGCAGCAGCGGATCAAATAACAAAGTGGCGACAAAGTGAATGGAATAATCGCTTTATAGCTATTATGTGGTGTGATATCCTGCTGTGCAACGTTTATGCTCCCTCGGGTGATTACGTATCGAGGGAACATTTTTATGCGGACGTGTCACATTTATTACTCACGGTTAAATCACCGGTGATTTTAGCGGGTGATTTCAATTGTGTTGAGTCGCCAATACTAGACCGTTTTGGGGGGGAACGACACGATAAAACAGAAAGTGAAGTTTTGACGACATTATTACAAAGGTATGGACTACGAGACGCACAAATGCTGCTGGAATCAGTTTTCTACGACAAACAAGTACCACCACCCGACTACTTTACCTACTGGCGTGGAGAACAAGCCAGTAGGATAGACAGGTTCTACCTGTCTGAGGTTTTAGTCCCACGTTTCCTCTCCTTCAAGGTCGGAAATACGCCAGTGTATTCAGACCACGAGCAAATCATGTTAACTATAACTGTGGAGGATGCACCTAAACCATTGAAACGTCGAAAACAAACGACTCCCAGATACCCATTTCATGGACATAATCAACCGGAAGTGAGACAATATTTCCAGTCACAAATTAAAAAGCAGCTGGAATTAATCACCGAGGGAGAGATTAATTGGGATCAATGGATATGGAGTTGTCAGGAGGCTATCTATCAGTCAGGCAGGAGAGTGGCAAGGCGGAGACGTAGAACAGTAAAACGCATCAGCTCCTTACTCTATGACAATGCCCGGTCACGCAAGCAAATCATTACAGTTACCAGATCAGCAGTACAACTCAACGCTGCGCTTAGACGAGGCAATCATCTAAGACGATCCTTCCATGACATTCGGTGGCTTTTTTATAAAACCGCCATACGGGAAAAAGATCAACAAGTCACAAACATTGTAACCAGTGAGGGTACACCATTCACAGATTCAGTAACGATTGCCAATCGTTTCGCAGTGGTCTGGGGTAATATTCTTAGCGTGAAACATGGACAATGTGACCCTCAAACGCTCCAAAAAGGGCTGAATTCATTTATGAAAATCCCTCCTGCGCGTAGAGTGACTCCCACTCAAAACCAATATTTAATGCAACCAATAACAGAAGAAGAGATCCGATGGGCTATCAAACGACTTAGCAGGCGGAAAGCGTCAGGACCAGATGGGATCAGTAACGATTTTTACAAAGATTATGTGGAGGAAGTTGTGGACCCTTTGTTACGAGTGTTTAATGGAATCTTGAATGGAGAAACGCCCCCGGAGTCATTCCTCCAAGCGATGATAATCCCCTTACGCAAGAAAGGAGATTCAGTAAACGCCCTGGATTACCGGCCCATTTCTCTATTACAATCCAGCTATAAAATACTTGCAAAAATATTTGCTACACGCCTTCAAACTTTTCTAGATGATTTGATAGGCGGAACCCAACAAGGTTTCGTCAATGGGCGTCGAATGGATAACGCGGTGGCAATCATGATGGCAATCCTCAAAAATCATTCCAGAAAATACAGAGGAAATTATGCAGATGGGGCAGCCATTCTCTTCCTAGATTTTGCTAAGGCCTACGATTCGTTAGATCGTGACTATCTTTTCGAGACATTGGCTTTATTTGGTTTCTCACAACAGTTTATCGATTTGATGAGGACATTCCACATGGGTACAAAAGCACAATTTCTAGTTAACAATGAGTTGTCAGAGCCTTTCTCCGTCACGACGGGGATTCGGCAAGGGTGCCCATTAGCACCTCTGCTGTTCATCATTGCGGTCGAACCGTTGGCATTAGCAATAACGCAATCAAGTCAGATCCAAGGTATAGTACCAGTTGAAGGTGTATCACAGCAGGAACATAAATTCTCAGCATTCGTAGATGACTCGACCATTTTTCTCAGGAAAGCTTCTCAAGTGGTTACCGCATTAAAGATTGTACAGAGCTTCGGCAGGCTTTCTGGCCTAAAAGTACAAGTGGCAAAAAGTCACTTTCTTTTTTTAGATCCGATGGTGCAATTATCAGAATGGTACGGAGTACCAGTAGTACAACCTACGGATTTTGTGCGATATTTGGGATATGAAGTCGGTCATGGAAATATGGGTACGAAAAACTGGGCACTCCGATTACGTAATATACAAAGACGATTAGTAACGGCTACTCAGTGTCATCTGTCGGTCACCGACAGAGTAACATTATTTAACGCGGTGGTAATACCGTCCATTATGTTCACAGCCAAGGTTTTCGATCCGCCAGCAGACATATTGAAGCGACTGATACATTTACAGAAAAGTTTCATATGGAAGGCCACCACCAAGAAAGACATATCAGTACGCCATAAGATTTCACCCAATCTTATATATACTCCAAAACAAGCGGGTGGAGTAGGGCTTATTGCGCTTCCAGTGGCTATTCGAGTGCAACGTCTCAGGGAGGCAACAAAATGGCTTATTGCGGCAGAAAGTACCTTTAAAGAGGCCTGGATGTCATGGAGAGGTTTTGGTTTAGGAGAAGATCTCACTTATATATCCCCGAGAAGGTCTGGTAAGGCTATGACTCATCAGCTCACAGCGTTACCACAACAGCCAAGTACGTTACCCGAGGTCATGGGTCAATGGTTAGGGCCAACCACAGACGAGAGCCGTAAGTTGGATGATTACGTATCCCGTTATTTGCCAGGTGTCCTTAGGAATCAGAAGTTGACGAAAGCCACCAGAGGGCTGTTACCTGAACACATTTTGATTGTACAAATTGACATAGAAGCAATCCCTCATCACGGATTGCTGTCACCACAATTAGAAGCGTTTTGGGGGACATTCAACTGGGCGGGCAATCCGTGGTTGAGGGAGGAAAAAACGACCAGTCTCGGAGCGAGGAAATATGATCGGATACCAGAAGCACTCATTTCTGCTTTAGTATTCAACGTATATCTCGGGACGAATTCTCCTGGTCGGTTGTATCGACGCAGCCAAATTCACATACGCATGCAAAGTTGTGTAAGTGGTTATGTACGATTATACTACTTTCACCCGGAGTCGAGATAGGTAGTACGGTGGGGAAAATACCACCTATCCAACTGTTTCGAGCGCCGGAAATACTTCAAGAATTCACCTGGAAGGTCATCAGTCCGGGGATATTGGAAGGAACCGAGGATACAAGCGCCTCTCCAAATAGGCTGGAACAACAGTCGTCAGGCATATATTGGAGAGAAGTACCAAAACAGCACTTGAAGGTATCCATGTGGTGTGAGGACAAACCCAAAGTGGTGGTCTGTAAACCGAATCCATTGATACACATGTATCCTTGGCCGTTGGCGGAAGGTTTGAAAACAATTTGGAGGATACAGGCAGGTATCAGAAAGTACTTCACCAAAATTTACCACAGAGCGATGGCAGTAACGTTGCCATTAACAACGCAGAAGTGGGCGACCAAGAGAAGTCAAGATTCGTGGTGGTGTTCAGTGCAGGACCAAACGCCACGTGAAATATGGAA
>MIQA02020619.1:0-29838 GCA_001887855.2 Sclerospora graminicola
TTCATACATTGAAGTTCCCGGTATCGGTACAGTAAAAAGTGTCATTAGTGTGGGTGGGAAAATAGTGTGGCTGCGCAATTTGCAATATAAGCCGTATCCGGTTAAGGCGAATCGAACAATCAACTAAGGAAGCTTTTAAGAGTAACACTGACCACATGGATGATCCCGGATTAGGGACCGGGCATCCTCCGGATCCCCCTGGGATAAAGGAGGAATACAGCGCAGAGAGACAGGCTAACGTGTTACAGTCTCCGGGAGACGAAGTCGTTCCCGACTCCCAGGAGACGTCTAATACTAGCCAGTCAACGGCACTTAAAATACCGGTAGAGGTCGGTAAGGATTCGGTAAACCCGGGTCAAGAGGGGGAGGCGTCCACCCATGAGGAGCACGACGAACCAATGGATCAGTCAGAGGTCTTGGAAGGCATGAAGCACGGAGTCGGTCAGTCAGGACAGGATGAAGTGACGATTCAAAAGACAAGTAAAGGCAGCAAGAAGGCGGGGACACTGGGGGTTACAACCGATCCAGGATCGTCAAATACAAGAGGAAGATATAAATCCAAGAGCCAACCTGAATACTCAGCTGAACAGATGGCGAAGGCTTTACGGAATGGTTTATCCCAGGCCGTGAACTCACAGACCAGTGTTCAGGCCTGGGCGGATCTAATGCAGGAACTTTTTGGCAAGATTTATGTCAAAAGCAAGGGGCCTTCGTCACGACTATCGCCCATCGCAAAAAGGCTACCTAAATTGAAGCCCAAAGAGGTAGAGAGAATGCTAGAGTTGTTTGAGGAGATAGTGGTGAAGAAGCACAACGAATGGGGGGTATGGAAGCAACGCATTCTTCAAGCTGTTAACACGGCACAGAAGTCGACCATGAAGTTGGAAACGATACTATGGAAGACAATTGGACAAGAGAAGGTAAAGGGCGCTACCCCGAGTGGGGCTCAATTAAGCGGATGGGCGCAAAAAGTGAAGGGAGAGGCGACCACACCATCACAACCGGAGGTAATGCAAAAACCCTTTCTATTCAAGACATCGGTATACAAACCGGAGGAAATTGAAGCTTTACTCAAGATATGTGGACAAATGTATGGAACAAACGTACCTTTGCAATGTCGAGAAGGTACTGAAGAAGAGTGGAAAATCGTACAAGGTCTCGTGGAAGGGACTATATTAGCTCGTCAGATGCCTCAATTTATTAAACGCATTATGTCGTTTGGCGAGCAAGTACGTTTAGTACAAACTATACGTGCTCAGGTGGAAGGATGTTTAATCCTCGACCTAAAAGGGGAAAGTCCGATAAAAGAGGCTTTCCTCAATACGCGCAGTATCCAGGAGAGTATCTCTACTGCAGCCACGGCTAGGGGCAAAGGGACCAAGGAATTATGGGCAATGATCGCTCAGGTCAAAACGCTCAGTTATAATGCGGCCACTCACGAGTTATTTTTTCATTTCTTTACACGTTCAATTGCAGAAAAATTTGACGGTATCACGGTACCGTTTCATCGATATGATCATACATTAACCAATATGCACAAGAAAAATCTTCGCAAAAAGGGGTCGGCATGGGACCAACAGCTGGACACAAATGGTGAGATGTTTCAACAACACGGAACGTACACATGTGTCCTGAAGAACATCACCAGGGCTATTGACTTAGTGAAATTCTATGGAAGTTTACATGAAATGTTTGGAGTTGGATTCAATGTGGAGGATTTGGACAAAGGCGGTCCTTTTTCATCAACTTCGACGGAATGGGAGTTAACATTTTACACGGATGTATGTCCGCCGGCATTACAAGGAATTAGACGGATTGCCTGGAATGACTCGCTGATTGTCGTAGAGCACCCCAACATGCGCGGGAAGAGACAGTGTATGCGTTGTGGGATGGATGGACACCCCATGCGTGCGTGCACGATGTCCACTGAAATCCTCAAGAAGGAAGGGTGTCTCACTATCACCCAAGATAAGGTAAAAGGTTTCGCATTACCTAAGTCGACCTTTACGAGTATGGAGGAAATTAAGTTGGCAGCCGAGATAAACTTACGGAAACAACAGGAAACAGTGGAAGAGAAACCGCCCAAACAGGAAGACCAGACATTGGATAAGGAATTAGAGGGAGGCAGCCCCAACCAAACCAACGTCCCCGAGGAAAATATCACAGAAAACCAGACAGAGGAGTCTAAACATCACTCTTCGGACGACATAAAAACAGGGGATTTGACGAAACCACAGGAAGGAGGGAGAGAAAGGACTCCTGAAGGAAGAGAAACGACTCCAATAGATAACACCTGGACCACTGTCAGCAGGCCTTCCAGGGGAAGAGGAAGTCGTGTTGCCTCACCCTCAGCAGAGGAAAAATCTATCAAGAATCACGGAGTATCGATATCGCAAGAAGTACGAAAGATGCATACGGAAAGGACGATACCAGAGGCGTCACGACCCTCCACGACCCAGCGATCTTCCAAACAGGAAGATAGTCAGTTGACCACGGTAAATGGTCGCTCTCCGAAAGTGCAAAAAACAAAAACAAAAGGGGGATTACCAGTATCAGGTCCAGGGGGTTCAGCCATAAAACAGAAACAGAACACCACTCTCCTAATCAAGGAAAGCAAAAATAAAGAAAGTATCGACACTATTTTACAAGAAGTGGAACAGAAATGTGGAAAAATCAGAAGCTCACATGGACGAATAGTGGAACAGGAGGAAATCGGGGAAATCAAGAATATTCCACAAGTAGTGGAACTACTTCAACTACTTCACGTTAATACTCCAGCGACTGGCAACTGTCAGGTATATGCAGCTAGCCAAGCTTTAGCCGGTTCATCTTTACTGAGATGCCCGACTACAGTGCTCGAAAGAATAGCTATGGAACTAAAGGAAGGATGCCAAAATAGGGCGTTAATTGATTTTGACTTGAAGTTTCCACATGGCGTGAGGAAGCAAACGTTATTAAGTCTGGGACGTGGGTACGACAAGATCTCGCCAAAAGAATCACTCAAGGAATTTAAAGCATACTTGGAAAAGTATGCTAGCAGCGGGTCAAAATTGGATGACATCGTACATGTACAAGCGTGGGGGAGTAACGATACTTTAGCGAGTATCAGTACTTTCCTCCAAAAGGAAATTTATGTGATGAGTCATCACGACGGGAATGGAAAACCGGGAGCGATTTGTTTTGTGCCGGAACTTAGATATAAACAGCAACGACAATATTCTACGAGTGGAGAATACCCGATCATAATTACGGATTGCATTAGAAGAATATTAGCCAAGATGAAAGAATTCCCTGAGCAAGTGGAGAAGTGGCCCTTACTTTTACATTTCGATAACGCACATTATTCGGCATTGTTGTATGGTGAGCGACTAAGTGAAGAGGGGCAGATGGAACCACCAGATCAAGAAATGGACAGTAGCCAAAGTGGTAGTGACGGTCAGGGCATTAGTGATGATGATAGTGAAGATTTTGACGATGTCAAGCAGCCCGCGATGAAATATGGGCCCACCAGCGCTATCAAGCAGTATAAAGACACAGATGTCATTATGAAGGAGGATCAAACCTCACACGATTCTCAAGGGAAGAGTAGTGAACAAGATTCGGAGGGGTCTATAAGTAGTCAAATGACTACCTATAGTACACAATCACCGTGGGACCCGGATGCATGGGAGGGGGACTTTGACGATCTTCTGTACCGTCTCCAGGGTCCCACGATCCATCACGACTTGAAGTTGGAAATAAATCAAATCATCACGTCGAAAGATCCCCGTTTATGCGAACTACTATATTTTTTGGGTGAAACAGTGGGACGGCTATCAGTGCCGGAGCAGGAACAAATTCTTCGACTTAACTTAGAGGAGGAATCAATTCGGGCAAAGGTTATGCAGCAATACCAAATTTCATCCCCCATTTTGGAACAATGGTATTATCAAATTTGGCAAAATAAATTTCAAGGAGAAGAGCAATTTTTACTGGAAGGGCCGGATACATCGATATCCGAATATTTCCCATCACAGGACAGTGAAGAGGCAGGGAGCAGTGAGACGGAACCCCTTCACAAACGAAGATGTGTGAGGGAGGAAAATACCCCCCTAAATGACATTTCACTAGAGGAAAACCCTCCAAGACCCGTACAGCGGGAAATCATGGATGATTTCGAAGAAATGGGAGCAGAGTGTGATGGTAGAGATAACTCCAGTCAACAATGGTTTGACCGTTGGGACGCTTACCAGCATGAGTGGGAGAGAGCCACCAAAATTCCATTTCCAACTCTGGCGTCACCAACGTCGACTTGGAAAAAAGCTATTACTATGGAAGGCAATCGGATATTACACTTATTCAAGGAATGTCCGGGAGCATACCATTTGCTCGACACTTTAGATCCACAATTACTTCACATTCTCACAAATCCATGGAGAGAACAATGCTGGTTAGGGATGATTAGTCAAGGCAAGCGGAGTATAGTAACTGGAATTCCGGAACAATGGTTTAAGGATTGGGAGGTCATGTGGGCAAATCTTACCCATCCTTCGCATAAACAGGCGGTAATGGACAGCTCCCAGCACTGGATAGTGATGAAACAAGCCAAATACTGGAACAGTCCTCTAATCCGAATGTGCGCACCAACGCACTCACTAACACTCGCGCGATGTCTACTAGGCGCATTTATATATGCGGAGGAAATAGCGGCCATCATAGGGGAAGAATATCAACCTACTGACTCGATTTTAACGATGCTACAAAGGCACTTTGTCACACGAAACACGGTACCAGAATATGCGAATTTGATGCGAGCGGTAATAGAAGGACGAACAGATGCCTGGGATGAACTCGACATATTTATCAGAACCGCGTGTGCTCAAGTACCTGATGAGAAAGAAGCAACGCAGGACGCCCTTCCGGCCCAGAAAAGGGCCGAAAGTCATTAAGGGCACTTTACGGGATGATGACCCACTGCCAAGGCAGACTAGCGAGCATCACTACTTTACGTTTGCTGGATATGATAGGTATGCTCTCATGAGAATGATTAAGGAGTACGAGTATCAGTCCGAATATCATTCAAAAGAGGGCAGGCCGGATAGTAAGGAGATCACTTTTCAAAGCCAGAATGTGCGTGGATTCAAGAAGGAAGATGTCTCGGATTAGATGTCAGCGTCGAAGAGCTCTGCTTCAAATTTACGACCGCATTTTATCCTTCTACAAGAAACGCATATCACTTCGTCAACTGAGGCAAGACAACTTGAAGTGAAATGGGAACATTTATGGGGACACTACAAAAACGAGATGACTTTATCAGTCTGGAGTATTTCAGACAAGAAATCAGGAGGGGTTGCAATTCTGTTTAATCCTGCTGCAGCGGATCAAATAACAAAGTGGCGACAGAGTGAATGGAATAATCGCTTCATAGCTATTATGTGGGGTGATATCCTGCTGTGCAACGTTTATGCTCCCTCCGGTGATTACGTATCGAGGGAACATTTTTATGCGGACGTGTCACATTTATTACTCACGGTTAAATCACCTGTGATTTTAGCAGGTGATTTCAATTGTGTTGAGTCGCCAATACTAGACCGTCTAGGGGGGGAACGACACCATAAAACTGAGAGTGAAGTTTTGACGACATTATTACAAAGGCATAACCTACGAGACGCACAAATGCTGCTGGAATCAGTTTTCTACGACAAAAAAGTACCACCATCCGACTACTTCACCTACTGGCGTGGAGAACAAGCCAGTAGGATAGACAGGTTCTACCTGTCTGAGGCTTTAGTCCCACGTTTCCTCTCCTTCAAGGTCGGAAACACGCCAGTGTACTCTGACCACGAGCAAATCATGTTAACTATCACAGGGGAGGATACACCTAAACCATCGAAGCGTCGAAAACATACGACTCCCAGATACCCATTTCATGGACATAATCAACCGGACGTGAGACAATATTTCCAGTCACGAATTAAAAAGCAGCTGGAATTTATCACCGCGGGAGAGATTAACTGGGATCAATGGATATGGTGTTGTCATGAGGCTATCTATCAGTCAGGCAGGAGAGTGGCGAGGCGGCGACGTAGAACAGTAAAACGCATCAGCTCTTTACTCTATGACAATGCCCGGTCACGCAAGCAAATCATTACAGTTACCAGATCAGCAGTACAACTCAACTATGCGCTTAGACGAGGTAATCATCTACGTCGATCCTTCCATGACATTCGGTGGCTGTTTTATAAAACCGCCATACGGGAAAGAGATCAACAAGTCACAGACATTGTAACCAGTGAGGGAACACCATTCGCAGATTCAGTAACTATTGCCAATCGGTTTGCAGTGGTCTGGGGTAATATTCTTAGCGTGAAACATGGACAATGTGACCCTCAAACGCTCAAACAAGAGCTGAATTCATTTATGAAAATACCTACTTCGCGTAGAGTGACTCCCACTCAAAACCGGTATTTAATGCAACCAATAACAGAAGAAGAGATCCGATGGGCGATCAAACGACTTAGCAGACGAAAAGCGTCAGGACCAGATGGAATCAGTAACGATTTTTACAAAGATTACGTGGAGGAAGTCTTGGATCCTTTGTTACGAGTGTTTAATGGAATCTTGAATGGGGAAACGCCTCCGGAGTCATTCCTCCAAGCGATGATAATCCCGCTACGTAAGAAAGGAGATTCAGTAAACGCCCTGGATTACCGTCCCATTTCTCTATTACAATCCAGCTATAAAATACTTGCAAAAATATTTGCTACGCGCCTTCAATCTTTCCTAGATGATTTGATAGGTGGAACCCAACAAGGTTTCGTTAATGGGCGTCGAATGGATAACGCGGTGGCAATTATGATGGCAATCCTCAAAAATCATTCCAGAAAATACAGAGGAAATTATGATGATGGAGCAGCCATTCTCTTCCTAGATTTCGCCAAGGCCTACGATTCGTTAGATCGTGACTATATTTTCGAGACATTGGCATTATTTGGCTTCTCACAACAGTTTATCGATTTGATGAAGACATTCCACATGGGTACAAAAGCACAATTTCTAGTTAACAATGAGCTGTCAGAGCCTTTCTCCATCACGACGGGGATTCGTCAAGGGTGCCCATTAGCGCCTCTGCTGTTCATTATTGCGGTAGAACCGCTGGCATTAGCAATAACGCAATCAAGTCAGATCCAAGGTATAGTACCAGTTGAAGGTGTATCACAGCAGGAACATAAATTCTCAGCATTCGTAGATGACTCGACCATTTTTCTCAGGAAAGCTTCTCAAGTGGTTACCGCTTTAAAGATTGTACAGAGCTTTGGCAGGCTTTCTGGCCTAAAAGTACAAGTGGCAAAAAGTCACTTTCTTTTTTTAGATCCGATGGTGCAATTATCAGAATGGTACGGAGTACCAGTAGTACAACCTACGGATTTTGTGCGATATTTGGGATATGAAGTCGGTCATGGAAATATGGGTACGAAAAACTGGGCACTCCGATTACGTAATATACAAAGACGATTAGTAACGGCTACTCAGTGTCATCTGTCGGTCACCGACAGAGTAACATTATTTAACGCGGTGGTAATACCGTCCATTATGTTCACAGCCAAGGTTTTCGATCCGCCAGCAGACATATTGAAGCGACTGATACATTTACAGAAAAGTTTCATATGGAAGGCCACCACCAAGAAAGAAATATCAGTACGCCATAAGATTTCACCCAATCTTATATATACTCCAAAACAAGCGGGTGGAGTAGGGCTTATTGCGCTTCCAGTGGCTATTCGAGTGCAACGTCTCAGGGAGGCAACAAAATGGCTTATTGCGGCAGAAAGTACCTTCAAAGAAGCATGGATGTCATGGAGAGGTTTTGGGTTAGGAGAAGATCTCACTTATATATCCCCGAGAAGGACTGGTAAGACTATGACTCATCAGCTTACGGCGTTACCACAACAGACAAGTACGTTACCCGAGGTCATGGGCCAATGGTTAGGGCCAACCACAGACGAGAGCCGTAAGTTGAATGATTACGTATCCCGTTATTTGCCAGGTGTCCTTAGGAATCAGAAGTTGACGAAAGCCACCAGAGGGCTGTTACCTGAACACATTTTGATTGTACAAATTGACATAGAAGCAATCCCTCATCACGGATTGCTGTCACCACAATTAGAAGCGTTTTGGGGGACATTCAACTGGGCGGGCAATCCGTGGTTGAGGGAGGAAAAAACGACCAGTCTCGGAGCGAGGAAATATGATCGGATACCAGAAGCACTCATTTCTGCTTTAGTATTCAACGTATATCTCGGGACGAATTCTCCTGGTCGGTTGTATCGACGCAGCCAAATTCACATACGCATGCAAAGTTGTGTAAGTGGTTATGTACGATTATACTACTTTCACCCGGAGTCGAGATAGGTAGTACGGTGGGGAAAATACCACCTATCCAACTGTTTCGAGCGCCGGAAATACTTCAAGAATTCACCTGGAAGGTCATCAGTCCGGGGATATTGGAAGGAACCGAGGATACAAGCGCCTCTCCAAATAGGCTGGAACAACAGTCGTCAGGCATATATTGGAGAGAAGTACCAAAACAGCACTTGAAGGTATCCATGTGGTGTGAGGACAAACCCAAAGTGGTGGTCTGTAAACCGAATCCATTGATACACATGTATCCTTGGCCGTTGGCGGAAGGTTTGAAAACAATTTGGAGGATACAGGCAGGTATCAGAAAATACTTCATCAAAATTTACCACAGAGCGATGGCAGTAACGTTGCCATTAACAACGCAGAAGTGGGCGACCAAGAGAAGTCAAGATTCGTGGTGGTGTTCAGTGCAGGACCAAACGCCACGGGAAATATGGAAGCACGAGCATATTCTGTCGGATTACCAGCTATGGGTCACTTACAGAATAGCTACAATGCAATTGAATACTTATTTCCAGAAGGAGCAGGGAAATCAGGATTGTGTCATTGTGACAGAGTGTTCCAGCACCAACACGAACTGTATCCACATTATGTGGGACTGTGTCAGCGCTCGGAGCTTCTGGAAACGGTTTTTACAACAATGGTTTGGAGTTACCCTCTCACATGTCGAAATACTACAATACAAACAAAGTATTGCAACGCGTCAGGCGCCGGAGATTTCATCCGCTCTGACTAGAAATATGTACCTCAAGTACGGGTTAAAAATGGAGGCTTTTCACGATCAAATGGAAAGGTTGTGGTGGGCTGTATGTGGTATTGCGCAGGCCTGGTTCTGGCAACTACGAAACCAAGCCATTTACGAAGGAAAACGGAGAACGCTCCGTGAACACAACGATTTTGTCTGGAACCAGTGCCGGACTCAACTAAGTCAAGTAGCTACATACGAGCGTATGCAGCCACATCTTCGGGAGGACGGGGCCAGGCTCCAATTATGTTTGCAGTGTTTTTTACCCTATCTGTAGCACCATCCAAATTGGTACCGGCGAGACTACGTTCCCGACAGGATACCTCTCTTGCATCTTCTATTCCAGAATTAGCGCTGAGAGCCACTCAATTTATAATAGCCAATAGTTAAAGACTAAATGGACTATTACTTTATCTCAATACCGGTATTGTGTAAATAGACTGTACTAACAACAACATTTTGTCCGATTTCTGGGATGGTTTGACATTTTTTGTGAAAGCACAACATTTTCTTTTAGATAAACTAGTTTTGGAGGAACCAGAACTGGGAGGAAGAATTGGTCGGGTCTGTTTTGCGGTGCTTAGGAGATGGAGTTGGCCGGCAAAAGTCCGCCGCATGATTTTCTACGGCGGACTCGTTAGGATCGTCATTCAATCCGTTTGTTGTTGGCAGCAACAATGCATATAACGCGACTTCTTGGGCGTCATCGTCTGCGACGCCCGGAACGTCTCCATCCACATTATCATTGTTCCAGGCATCGTCTTTATTGCGGCAAGCACTATGAGTGTGGTTTAGGATGCCTTGATTTTCGCAACGGCACTCAGTTCGATGGTCGCTTGCGGTGTAACGGGGCAATAATGCTTTCATACGATAAAAATGTGGATACATTTGATCTAGAATCTCGGCTAAAGACCTCTACCATTAGCGAAATCTATTACCGACCTCGATTAGTGCAGTGGTTAAGGCCCTGTCCCCGGGACCGGGAGATTGCGGGTTCGAGTCCCACTAGGGACGAAAATCCAAAGTCGAACCAGCTTGGTTGGGTTGTAAGTATAATGAGACGCATTCAACCATTAGCGAAATCTTCTGTAGAAACCTCTGCGCTCGTTGGGTTGTTGCTGGACCGCAAAGCGGCCTTCAACATGTTCCTGTACGTCTTCCAGCGCCCAGTCATTTTCTTGGACTTCAATCCGCAACAATGAAAAGCTGTCGATGTGGTATAAAGATAAGTCAATCGGTATTGATAGTTGAATATAATAAAAAATTCTCCATTCCTATCTCTTTCACGGTGAGTCTTCAATCCGTTGTCCTGCATCTCTTTCGCCAGTGGGTGACAGCGGTGGCAAACTCACTCGCACTTCCCGCGCTTCCCGTGTGAGAAATTCGAGCATCTCGGCGCTCCGACTGATGGTCGAATGCATGATTGCTGTCTGTAAAAACAGATTGAGCGCTTCTTGTCGATGTTTGGCAATGATTGTGCGTGTACTTGGGAGAAACGTTCGAGGGGGGAGCGACGGGAGGCCTGTCAAGACAAATCCAGCCTTCTCGAGCTTGCCACAAAGGTCACGGAACTCACTGAATCGACGAAAGACAGTCCATTGATATGGTCCCCCATAGACTTGAATTTGAAAGACACTGAACGAGAGCAACTTGTCAATAGGACGAGGAGGAACATTGGCATGTGCATCGTTATTCTGCAAGTGACAGACTTCAACACGCACGGAACGAAGTGGCTGCGAGCGTAGATCCTCAATTGTGAGGCCCGATACGGTCGTATCTTGGACATTTTCCATCAACACATGCAAATCCATTCGATCTTCCTCTCTAGTTCCTCCTGTGATGCCACTACCAAAGCGTCCACCCGAGGCAATACGTGACTCTTCTTGACTCTTTTCAAGGTTCAAGAGCAAATAACGCGTGGCCGAGACATCGACACGAGCTGAATCAACAGCAACGCGGAAATTCGTAGCAGCTACGGCACTATCACATTCAATATGGTACGATCGAGAAGGAGCCATGCTCTGGGTAATTCGAAGCGTCGCGCCGTCGACACCAATCTCCAAGGTCGAATCCAGAGCTACTTCCCATAACGTTTGTCCCGTTTTCCCACTTAAACAAATCAAACGCTTGTCCGTGAGCAACAAGAGACCACGATGAGGTTCAAGGCCATAATCGACATGATAGACATAACTAAACAAGGAAGAGACAGCGACAGACATGAAATGGACCAGTCAAGTAGATAAGCACAGCTTGCCACGTACTCATCTGTAGCGTCCAGTGACGTCAATAGCAACACTGCATACCCTCGCGCTTCTCGTTCTGAATACGACACAAGGACAGCATCCGAGCTAGATGAAAAAAAAGAAAAAGAATCTCCATGTTAGGACAATCAGAACGTCATTTTGTTTGGTCAACGTTCAAGACGTACCAGATACGACGCGGTAAACGAAAGCGTGTGACAAGGTCAAACGGGTTTCGATCATTGCCATCCAACGACTCGGCACTGGTTTTCGCTCCTCGTGAAAGACTTGTAAGTAAATCCAAAAACCCTGCCGTGGGCTTGACAATCAAGCCTGCAACGCCTTTGCCAATACCAACGACAAACCCACTCGCGCCATCTTGTTCTGCTCCTCGCACTGGGGCCGCAACAACGCCCTTGATACCATCCCAAAATCCACCGACCAATCCTTTGCTGCCTTCAGCAATTGCGTCCCCGAGATCCGTAATCTGCTTAATCTGTCGCGTCGACGCCCGCTGTCGTTGGACATTGTACTGCTCATCCATTGCCAATAACGCAATGCCTTTGCCAAGCGTCTCGGTGATTTTCCCCGTTGTATGGAAAATCCCGACCGCCGTGTTACGTAACAAACTCTTTGAGCCTTTTGTCATACCCGTGCGCAAGTTATCAATCCGCAGTCCATTCTCGTCCTCAAGTAACATTTGGACAGGTGTATAGAAGAAATCTTTCACCCCCGTGCCCAAGGTACTCACGAGGCCAATGGGATTCCCTAAAAAGTCCACTGAGCCCATGATACTGTACCAACTCCGTAAACCATGGTGAAGATAGTGTTGCATGGCATAAAAGGCCAGGGTATGCGTCGTTTCGAGCAGATTTTCAACGTAAAACTCAGGGACGCGAATCGGGGCATGGTCCAAGTTGGACACGAGCGCAGCGGCGGCACTGATGAGCGTTCGGAGAACCGACGACATGTCGGGAGAGAGCTACAAGCATTCAAAAAAAGTCAGTATTTATAAGAAGGCACGACGAAAAGAGCACAGTTCATTCAATACCAGTGAGAGCAAGAGGGACCGATCAGCAGTGCTCGTAAACGTGACATTGACCTTGACAGGACACAACAAGACCCAGCGCAAGAGCACCTTGGTATTACTCCCTCCACCACCTTTTGTACTCTCTAAACGTCCGTCTGCCGCTGTTGATAGCAAGGTTGGCGTCGACCATTCAATCTCCAACAATTCGAGTGCCAAGTTGGAGCCCAAGTCGTTGTGTAAGCGTTTCTTTTGCTTCCTTATGCGTGTTTTCGACGCCGTCGGTGACCATTCGACTCCGGAAAAGACATGCGCCAACGCCACGAGCGTTGCATCTTCGAGCTTGATCTCGAGCTCTTGCAGCTGTCCAAAGACATAATCAAAATGAATCACATTCGGTTCACGACGAAACACTGCCATGAGCTGGAACGTCGGTAACAAGAGGGGACTCTCGACCTGTTCCTGGCTTGTTTTCTCGTCGTTCTCACGTGCTAAGAGATAGCCTTCTTCTTGCATTTGGGCATCCACGAGACGCATGGGACGTAATAACACTGGATAATTCGTGTCAAGCAGTTGATTGTCAATCTGGAGATGCCCAACGCGAGCATTGACGACTTTTTTGCCGTCCGAGATCTGTCCATAGCTCAATTGAATACCTGCCGACGCATTTTGGTCAGAAAGCGAAATACAAAGCACTTCTTGTGGCTGTTGAGGCCCCGTTGCCGACGCAACCGAGCTCCAGGCGCCATCATCAACCACCGAGATACACAATCGCGCGACTTCGAGCTGTAAATGAAACCCAAGATCGCCCTGCTCTTGACCTAGTCGAAGAGGGTTGATAAATTCCCATTTCAATGCAAGACGCAATTGACCAACCATTTCAGGAACCGCACGATGATGCGAACGCTCTTGTGGCGAATACAACGCGCAGATTCGTTCGGTAAACGTGAGCGCAGACGTTGTCGTAGTCAGTCGATTGGCCTCCAAGTTGTTGTTTCCAGCGTCCGAGAACGACGATGGCGGGAGCGGGACCCACGCTTCTGCTAACAGCACGTCAAAGCGAGAGTCTTGTTTACTATGATCGAGATGATCCATCATTGCATCGTCACCAAAAAAGTAAAGAAATGGCACGATACTCGACTCTTGGGAAGCGGAAAGACCGTGATCTGATGTCTCGTTGCGCAAGTAGACACGCACCAGCACTCGTTCGTCGCTTAAAGCTGCAGAAGCATTGATATTGCTGCTACTGCTGCTGCTTGTTGTTGTTTCAATGAATTCGACGCGTCGATTCCACTCGACATCATACTTTTTCGCCTCCTGATCTTCTTCCATTCGTTGCGCACAGGGAGGTCTCGAGCTACTCCATGCCATTCGCTCTGTCGTTACCGGTTGGTACAAGAAAGACAACGTAAATGTCGGCTTGGATCGCGCTGCTTCTTCTTCTTCTTTTTCTTCTTTTTCTCCTTCTTCTTCTCCTTCTTCTCCTTCTTCTGGCATACCCACACGCTCGTCCCAATGCATTGCCTTTTCAATCACGGCAAACGACGCATCCCGATGAAGATTCACAATCGATTTGTTGTTCGCAGCCACCACCGTGTCTCCAATCCGAATCTTTCCTTCATACACGAGATCGCCACACACTCCATCACAGACAATACCTTGCACAAGCACACGTCCATTACGATAAATGAGATCAAGACCTAGCATCTGTCCACGAGGAAACTCGAGCGTTCGAACTTGTTGCAACCGCGCATGGTCACTTGGGAGCCTTGCCAGTGCTGCTCTCTTTGACGACGGCGAGATGGTATCTGCTCTTCTTTGATGTGACGTTGACACGGTTCGAGAAGAAGGTTTTGCTACTGCAGAGAGAGCGGATCGAGTCGATTCTTGATACGTAATGGTACAATAGACTTTAGGCTCAACATGGTCGACAGTCTTGTGCGTGTGCTTGTAGTTATGACGAATCACTTCCGTAGGAATCTGAAGATTCGAGACACCAACGAGCACGGCCGTCAAGCGTTTCTCGTCCCCCATTTCTTCAAACGTGCCGTCACTATACGACTCTTCTGTCGTGACAGAGACAGCGGATCCTCGCGTCGACGTACCTCCTCGACTCCGCACGTCGCTCGAGTCGTCGTCCGTGCCATTACGAGCAATGAAATGGGACAGACTTGGCTGTTTCTTTTCTTCTAACAAAGCATCGGGTCCAGAACGCAAGGCAGCAGGAATATTCGTCCCATTCGTTGACGTATCGACTGCTTCGTGTTCCAAGAGCAGCTTTAGTTGCGTTCGAGAGCTCACTAGCACATCCAGTTCGATCTTGAGCTGATAAGCCGCTAGCTTTTCCTTCAATTCAGTCATAATCTCAAGCTCGTGGTACCCTTCGCCACTCGCTTCCATCGTCGCAAGAGATCGAGACGTGACGGTCCGTCGGCAACACAGTTGAAAGCGAAGGCGCGTCTCATTTTCCACACCGCACGTCCATTCCCCACCATGTCGCGCTACGTGCACAGGAGCAAGAAACTCGACCACCGGTGTCTCGTATTTCATATCATTTCGAGTCGAAATCATCGCCGCAGCACAATATTCTTGCAATGGAATACGTGCCGTGGCAATCACGGACGACCCAAAGAGAAATGTATCTGCTTCACGAATCTCCACAACGATCTCGACTCCCGCTCCAAACACGGACGTCGATCGTCCTCGTTCTTCTTCTTCTTCGGCGTCTGTATCGTCACGACTCAATACCAAGGCACTTAAGATTGTTCTCGAAGACAAACAAGGTAACCAACGTGGAAACGTTGCTGTCGACTGTGGCTTGAGTCTTGTTCGCGTTTCTTCTGCTCCAGTTCGTAAGGAAAACGTCATAAACGGCTGACACGATGATAAATCACTTCGTCCTGCTTGGAACACGACTTCTTCGAGATTCGTTGCATCCACTAGCCGCACACACAAAGCCAACGCTTCCACGTCCTTCTCTTCTTCGTCCAGTGTTGGAAACACACTCCCTTGCTCGCCAAGTGGTAAAACTCGGGGCGTCCCAGTTTTATCCTCCACTTGAAGCTTCTTCTTGACGTCGGTAGCAAAATGCACTCGCTTTTGCTTCCGAGGACCATCATCTTGCACGATGCCACCGTCTGATTTCGTCGTCAACGAAGATGAATACATTGAAATGACTTGAGAAATAAAGACGATCGAGTGGTTGTACCGCTTCCAACTTCGAAGCAGCGTCGCTCGTCGTCGACGTTTGTGTTCCCCCGAACATCCAGGCAGCATATCTGTCACCAATAAAGTCTTGCTCGTCTCATCCAGCAACACTTCAGCCCACAGTCGTTTCTTCGTTCTTCCTTCCGAGACATCAATCGTTGGAAGACACTGGAGCTTCTTCAGCTGCACTTCAAAGCTAGCAACGACTTCAACGTGCCCCATTGTGGCGACACGAGAGAGTGGACTCACCGGCACGTCGCTCTGTTGTTTTAATGCCTTTGTCTGTCCTTTGGTATCATCGCGACGACCACGTACAGGATGCTCTTTTCGCAATGCGCCAATCTCCAATCCAGCTACTTTCTGCACTTGTACAAACACCGTTGGGAACGCAGAGAAACGGAATGGCACATAGTCGATCGAATGGAAGGGAAGCACGAGGTCACCGCCTTCAAAACTCACGGTCACGCTGCCTTTGCCATCTTTCACGAGTGTTTTCTGCCACACCATGAGCGCGAGATTACTACACTCATTCTTGATTTTAAAAGGCACAAAGCCTTCGTTTTCTTTCTCTTTTCCATTCCGTCGAGGAGTCTGACAAGGATTCCCTTGATACTCGTGCGATAATGGCGGTGACAAGAATTGAAGCGACTGACTCCCTTCCTCCAAATGCACTAAAAACGAAGGATCATGAAGCTCAACGGCCACATTCAACTGCACGCCCGTCGTAAGCATTCGTTCAGCGTCACTTGTCTCGTCGTCGTCATCATGAAAGAAACGGTCATCATCTGTCTCGACGTGCTTTTGTGTCAACGTTGCTCCTTCAAAACATCCAGGAAGACATGGAGGTGCGGGTCGGACTTTGGACTTGACACGAAGCACGAAATTACCCACGGACGAGAGCTCGAACGGTGCACTCCATTGCGTTGAATTGACAAACGAGACGGTATCTCGACCCGTTTGTCGCTTGTCTTGGAGCGCAAAACAAATTTGAACACGTAAAGGCAAGCGCGAGTCACTCCAATGGAAAATCTTGGTCTCTCCTGGCCGTAAGACCAAGATGCCCGTCGAATCCGTGGAACGGGCCTGTCGAATATGAATTTCAAACTTGCTTGACGTGTTGATGAAATAATAGCGCGGCACGAGCGTCACGACCCGTGAGCGGGAAAACTTTTCCGGTCCTTGTTCAATCATCACACCAAACTCATACTGTTTCAACGTCTGTCGTAAGCCATCGGATGTCGCTCCAAACTCGGCAATCGTCGAAAGCAACGACCGTGCATCACGAGAACGAGTCGTGGGGACGAGAATTTGACCACGGACGCCCACGGCACTGATATCAAAAGGTTCCGATTGTACTTCCCGCTCGCCAGCGTCACCTTTTACGCCAATCTTTAGTTTCGACACGACTTGCTTGCTTTCACATGAAAACACGGAAAGAGACACAGCCGACGATGCTTTGTCATCGTGCTCTTGTTCATACAATCGGCTCGGATAATTCGATGGAATGAGGTAGTCATCAGCGGTATAAAACGCAAGCGAAAGCGACGTGCGATTGATGAGCCAGTACTCTGTAAACACTCGACATATGACGGGACAGAGCGCATTCAACGATCGGGATCGCAGTTTTTCCAGCTGGGTGATTTCCACGCAGATGGTCAATTTATTCGCAGGCGTGGGAGCTTCCCACTCGTTGTCTTCGCGCATATTTAACTCGATCCGTTCACAAAAAGAGTCACAGCCGTAAATGAACGTATCTTTTGTCCACTGCGAGAATCGTCGCAGCTCAATCTGTGGTAAAGCAAGGCTTAAGCCCACGACAGTCGGTATCTGCACCATGTCGCCAGTCTTTATCGCTCGCTCTTGAATCTCCACTTCAGCAACACAAGCAGCACTTCCTGACGGTACAGTCCCTTGTGCTCCCGAAAACGCAGCCGCATTCTTCGCCACCCAGACGACTTCTGCTTCCGATTTCATACAAACGGTTCGATACGACAATTCATACGGTATGAGGTTCTCTAATACAATTGGTGGGCGGAGCGAAATCGTGGTTTCGTGACGTTCAGACTTTCGTAGCGCCGTGAGAATGACTTGGAATGGGGGAAGCGAGACATCAAACGAAGAATCGGGAGCCCGAGAATTGTCCACTCCTGGATGCGTGTCCCAGTAAAACGTCAACGCTTTCCGCAGTTCAAGCGAGCCCACATGTGGTCGATGACTGGAACGACCAAATGACGTGTTTGAATCCTTGGAACGTAGCAGCGAAGCGATAGAAAGCGCGTCCGAGCGTTGAATCTGTCCATTTGAAAGCAAAGGACGAAAGGCAATGGTCCCGGACTCGAGATACTGAATCGGCACGTAATGAGCCACTTTTCCCCCTGGCTCGATCATTTCCTCGCGCTGCTGATTGTAAATCACTTGAATCGGGACGCTAAAGTAATTCATCAACTGTACTTTTCCACGGAGTCGTAAGACCAGTGTCCCTTGTTCAGCAACTGTTTCACAGATAATACTCTCTCCATGCCACGAATCCAGTCGCTTTTCACTGCTTTCCAAGTGCAAATAACTTCGATTCGAGTATCCAATTGGTACTGGAATCGCCTTGGAAGCACAAGATGACGAGCGTTGAGCATGAGACTGCGGCTTGAGCCATAACAAACGACGTAGAGGGGACGTCACACATCCTGCAGGTGCTTCATGGGCCACAATATCCGTTGCAATCCGTTCTCCACTATTCACACGGATCCATTTCGTATCAGACGAGGAAATGTCTTTAAGCATGGTCGATAATCGACGACGACTCCATGCCGACGTGTTGAATATAGCCGTCCCTGCTTTCAGAATCTCGTCATTCGTGTCCCCACCGGGCACTTCTGTTGGCATTTCAATGGAGCTCGTGGGTTTGCGAGATGACGTCGACGTTTCCCCTGCTGACGATGCAGAGCTTGAAGATGACGAGGGATGTGTCGCCACGACAAATGGAATCCCCGACTGGTTGTCGACGTAAATGTACGGTCCCAAGCGAGACGAAAAGGCTTCATCTGCTGCAGTAGCATTCGTCACCAACGCAAAGAAATGCACGAGCACATTAATCACATTCCGTGAAACATTGAGATTGAAATCATCTTTGACCACAACCATAAACGTATTGGCCATCCTTGCTCCCTCTTGCACGTCTGGCTGTTCCAAGAGCTCCCGATAAATGTAATTCTTAGACTCCCACGAATGCGCCGCGGCATTTGTAAACACTTCGGTTCTCGACGAGCGAAAGAGACACAGCGGCATGCCATCACATCGTAACGCGGCTCCTGTCGGAGAAACTAACTGCCTCTCTGACATACAATAGTCACACAAGACCCCTCCCTTGCCATGATACGCAACGTTCACCTCAAAATCTTCCAACACTGGTTCCCAAACCGCCAATTGTGAGTTGTACGCTTGAATCCCAAACCGTAGACTTGTCAAGGCCGTGAATTTCTCCTCCAATCTTCCTCGCACGTCTGCATGCAACGTCGCGACACGGAAATGAAGCAATGGCAGCAACATGTTGTGGAAATCATTCACAATCGTTGCATTCACGCCTGGGAGCGTAAACTCCAAGACTTTTAAATTCTCAAGAAACGAAGCTAACAAGGCCTTGTGGGTTTCCTTTTTCTTTCTTGTTGGAGCTGCTTCCACTGCTTCTTGAACACATCCAGACGCGTCAGGCGCTTGCTTGTTTTCTTCCTCTAGCCCGTCATTCTCGACTTCAGCACTTGCTCGAGTTGATCCAATCGATATCGTGAATGGAATCGGTGCATCTCCAATCCCATTAAACATGAGATAGCCACCTCCTCGGGCACTTGTTGTGTCGACTGTATGTGCTCCATCAGCTCGAGAACCTGTTCGAGACGAGTTAAAATCCATTTGTTGTCCCGATGCAGTCGCTGCACGAAATGTCTTGCTTTTACTAAACGATCGATAGATCGTGAGGCCCTCAAAGACAATCAATTCTCGATCGTAAATGACACTCTTGTCCGAATTAAACATGGAGCTCCCATGCTTCCAAATGGTTGTTTCAAACGCTCCTGCGGAGCCTTCAGGACCGAGATACCCAATCGCACCAAGTTGATCATACTTTCGAATGAGATTGGACTGCACGCTTCGTTTTAAAGCATCTGTATCGACACCCGACGGCGACGTGCTGGCTTGCTCGTCGTTCGCAAGCGTCGTCGCGTCTGGCACGGTCTTTTCAGCCTTGTCTTGACTCGTGTCTTCTAGAGCTTCCAGGATGATTCGATCCCCATAGTAAATCTCATCGCCAACTTGTCGTCGACTTCCAGGCGCGGGTAAAATACGGAACGCTACGCTTTGCACTAATTGACGCTGCTGGGCTGTATGTGGTAAGACCAAGTACCGTTTGCGCCACGTCGAGTTATAAAAGCCAACGACAGGTCGTGTCTCCAACCGTCCACGTAACGTAGCAGATACCAGATAAATCAATGACGTGCCATAGAGAGCAGCTGGACGTTGCTGGTCCCCTTTTTTCGAGGTTGATAAAGCGAGATGGGAACGAGGAGATAACAGCGAGCGTCGACGATCGCTCCACGATGGCGTTTCGCTTTCTGTACCTCCTACTATCAGCGACGAGACCGATGAACCCGACAGGGATCGCCGTTTCGGACCTCCTGGAGCACTCCATTCAGTCGAAACGGAGATCCGTGACTGAATATGCTTGAGCGCTGCTAACAAGGTGCAGAAATCCAAATATCCAAAGCGAAGTTCCATTACACGATCAAACGTAGTCCGAAAGCGGACAAAATGAGATCGAAGATCCATTTGAAGCACCATTTCCATATCAATTGGCTTTAAACAATCCGCTGATGTCGCGGTAGCCGCTTGTTCAGTCGCCCAGACGCTCTCTTCGGATAACCGCGACGTTCCATGGATATTTTCCAGCGCCACACAAACTTGCAATTGATTTCTGCTATGAGCTGGCGATTCTTTGCCAATGTCGTCGACAGGAGGGCACGCACTTTCATTCGTTTGTTGGAGATAATTGACAAGAATGGACGACTCCCACGAGAGCATCAAAGCGCGAGATTTGAGCTTATGCGGATCTTCTACCAAGAGTAAAGCGGACGGACCGACAGTTAGCTCCAAACTCAATCGACGATAGACTGGCGTCACCAGTTTGTTTCTTTCCTCTACATCATCAAGTGCACTTTCCTCCGTGTCTCGACTCGTAGGGCTTGCGTCTCGAGCATATAAAGCTTCAGGTATAGTCAAGAACTGAAGCACATCGTAGTGAATATTCGACGGAATGACCTTAAACCCCGCCACATCAATCACAAGATCAAGGTTCTCTTCCACTCCTATCACAGGCTGTTTCTCTTTCCATTTTTTGTCGGAACGACTCCCTGTCTTCGTCGACGACGGGGGCGAGTACGCCGACATTTCCGACTCGGTTCGTCGTAACGAGAATTCCGAGCCAAATAAGCCAGCGAACGCTCGACACGAGACGCTTCGAAACTGCGTCCCGGACGTTCGCAATCCTTTCCGACTTGTAAACGTGGCTGGATTGAAACCGATCGCTGATACTGCCACGTCCAAGCTTTCGCGTTGAAATTGAAGCTTGAATGCCTTTGCTACTCCTTCTTTGCATCGTTCAAACACGACAACGTCACGATATGAAGGCGATACGTTTACATTCACTCGCAAGTCTCGAACGTGAACCGCTTCGAACGCAATGTCTGATGTCAATCTTCCATTCGCTAGATGATAAGTAGCACTTCCTGACAAGACAGAGAGAGCACAGAGACAGATGGAACCTTCATTCGAGGAGCCTTTTTCCGCCATATCGAGATCTCCACTGCTTGAGGGATGATAGCCATCTTGTCCATGCAAAAGTTCCATTGTGACTTCCGGAACGTGAAAATCAAGTAGGATCAAGTGCTCTTTTGTATCCTCTGGGACTTCTGACGGACCCGTGCCATTGCTACCTTCATCGCCAAGCTCCACGGGCTTCCCGGAAGAGCACGAGCCATCCAAACTACGAGATAAAGAAAAGCGATGAGAGGACAGATGCGCTAGTTTTTTCGTCACGGGTGGTTCAGTCCTAGGAGGAAAATGGTATCGAGTTCGTTCACGATAGTTCTGCAGTGGGACTCGTAATACAAAGGCATATTGTTCCTGGTTGCAGACCAAGCGAATCGGGCTATTTGTCAAGTTCAATTTCAAGTGAGCTGGGGACCGGAAATCCACCGCCAACGAACAATCCGTGAGTCCAAGCAAACTTTGCGTCATAAACCCACCGTCTCCCAGCTCCTTGTCCCCGTCACTACGGTCGACAAGGATCACGGACACGATTCGAAGCGCTTTCAATTGCACTTGGAGTTGCTTCAAGGACGCGTTTAACAGCACTTTGGCAACGACGCGATTTTCCATCCCGAGAAAACTATTGACAATGGTTTCATTCGATGCTTGGAACGTGTCAAACCGTAGGAAAAGCGATTCCGACGACATGCGATGAGGAGGCATCTCCAACACGGCCTTCTCCAAGCGAATATCAACCAGCGGAAACATCGAGACAACGTCAGAGCCCATGAATTTACCCGTACTGGGTCTTTCTTCACCATCTATCTCCTTTTCATCGCCAATTGCAGCTTGTGCAGCGTCATTCGGGATCCCTGCAAGCTGGAAATCACCTTCCCAAAGCATCTCTGCTTGTTCCCGAGACAAAATCGACAAAACCGTCTCCAAGAGAATGCCCTTCATCCAGTAATTTCGCATGTCATCAAAAAAACTATAGAGAAATCGGATCCGCGGTGATTTAAGCCGCATCGAATACCGGCTGCTATAGCCAGGATGCCATACTTCTTGTATTGAATCTGCTCCATAGAATTGTGCAGCGCATGAAAAGACAGCTGGAATCGAATCAAGTAAATTGAGAGTCTCGCTCACCGTTGGGATATGTCCAATTGCTTCATTACCGTCGTCGTTCCTACCAGGATCGTGATAACTCCACAGCTTTTCGTCACGAGGCTCTGTACTTATGCTACCATGTGATACGATTTCACTGAGATGCTGATCTACCAACGATACATCACAGATCTTGAGTGACGTCAGATATGCAAACACGCTCATGTAGCGAGGAAAGCGTTGCATGCAACAGCAAAATTGCTGTGCCGTTAAACTGGCAAATGCTGTAGGCATGCCTTCTGGTCGCTGCTTTTCATCCAAGTGAAGGAATAACGATAAACCTTCGACATGAATACGTAATTGAATTGAAGCGGGTAGATTCGCATCAGCGTCGTCGGCAGTATCGTTCGTTGCTGGTTGCTCGGTTTTCTTCTCAGGACTAGCGATCGAGTGGTTATCTAAGAACGACGAAGCCATCCATACGCCGAATTTCCTCGTCAAACTATCGTCCTTTGCCTCTCCATCTACGGGCGACAGCACAGATAGCTCTTCCATGTCTCGGATCAATTTAATTCGACCAACGGAGCTTCCTTCACTGATGCTGCGCAAAGAAGGAGGGGGTGGCGGGATTGTCTTTTCATGGATCTCCTCCTTCTTCTCATCCTGATGGCGCGATGAAAAGAAAAACACGACAATCTCCGCCAGCGTGTCTTGGTACACGTCAATTGTTAACACTCGTAAGCTTGCATCCACTGAATGTGCAGTGATAAGCGGATCCTGCCAAATCGAACTTTGGTCACAAGGTGATGATGCAAAAGGCGAATGCCGAGCGTTCTTCCATAACTGTTTATCCTTCAGCATCACAGCGTCCGAGGCAATGCTCGTGATTGCCACATGAATTAATTGCTCACACGATGGCGGAGGATGACAAGGTTCCTCGTCGGACTCAGTCACAACGCTATGATTGCCAGATTTCATGAGCAATCGCTTCTTTTCCAGCACTTTGGACGACGACGAGGGGGACCGCACGAGGAAAATATCTTCCACCAAGAGCGTCCCGAGGGCAAATTCCAGCCTCCGATCGTACGATCTCATCTTTAACCGCGTGTTGATATCAATTGCACGCACACGAACAATTTTGCCAGCTCCATTCTCTAAATCTCGAAGCTCGAGCGTGAGCGTGACCTCGCCAACGCGAAATTGGAGCTCGCACACGACACGTTTCCAGAGCTTGAGCAAGTCCTGATCCTCAATCTCCTTCTCATGAACGGTCTTTTGCCGCTCAAGTTGGATTTTTCTCGCTAAATCCATGTAGCTGCTGCTCTGTGCTGCAGTAGACGTTCCCGTGGAGCCGCTGCTGGAAAAGGCAACTCGCTCTGGCTTGAAGGGAGAAGACTCTGTTCGTTCAAAAGTTGGCTTGCTACATCGCTGATCCAGGGGTCCCATGCGCAGAGGGAAGGAGTTTGTGGAATTAGCAGCTATAGTCGAGTCTGAATCCATGCGTCGTTGGCTATAAACTGCGAAATTTTCCCCAAACGAGTGCAATAATTGCGTCAAGGAGCGAAAACTTGCAGCCGACAAACTCAACTTGACATTGTTGACCCCACCAAATGCTTTTAAAAGCGGAATCGTGGGGTCATCTGGTGTCACGCTGATGTAAAAGCTCAGGGTCAAGGACGTTTTCTCAAGCAGATAATGCCGCGCACACTTGTGGTTGCCGTGTGTTTGAGGTCGAAAGACGCGAGTGCCTCGATTGTGTTGATCGTCACGAATAATTTGTACTTCAATGCCTGAAATGCTGATCTCGAGAGCGTCGTAGAGGTTTTTCTCGGACGGGGCTAATGCAATCATCTCGTCTGTCGCTGTCTCTGCTCCATGGTCACAGCAATCCCTTGAGACTTCGCTTAAATGCTTTGTTTGTGCTTTCAAATGACCAAGAAAGACCAGTAGACTCGCATACGAAGAATCGGCCATCTTTGATAACGGTGCCTGGACAATGTTAATGAGAGGAGAGATGACGTCCAAACGCATTTCGACCGTCGTTCTTCGAGCCAATGCCTCCCGTAGCTGAGCAGCGCTGTAGCGTTGTAAGCTCTGTGCTCGTTTCCACGCACTGTGTTCAAGGCCGGATAAATCCACGTTCACTGGGCGAGAAAAGACGGCGACGACATTGAGGAGAAACATCAAATTGATGTTGCATTTGATCGGTTGCGTCACAAAAGACACTCGGAGGACATGGGACGCCGGGGTGTCATTTGCTGCTCCTGCTGCTTGTTCGTCGCTTCCACCGTTTTGTAAGGAGTTTGAAGCACTTAAAGGTCTTCCCTGACGCTCCGACTCGATGCTAAGTTGCACTAACGGAAGCTTCTTCTCACAATGACGTAGTCGTACGCTACTCATTTGACTGCACACTCCCACTGGATGACACTCGAGTACTTCCTCCATGTCCATTCGTTCAAGAAAAAAGTCAGTCGCAGACGAGTTTACAGACCGCTTCCTTTGCGTCATTTTATCCTCAAGTGATAGTCCAGGACGCTGACAGAAGAAGGCGTCACAGAGTTGAAGTCCGACTTCGAAGCTCGTTGGTCGGACAAGAAATTGGATCTCGACATCATCTAATGATGCAATCAAGTACGACGATGAACGGGACTGGCGAAGAGCGCGACCGCCGGAACCTGCGGGAACGTCCTCGAGACTGAGGTTGAAGCTTGTCCGATGAAGAGAAAGCTGGAAGCGATAGAGAATATGCTGGGTCTCTTGCTGCACGAGCATCGTGTGTGTAGTCAACTCTTTCCCCTCGCCAGTCTCAGATGCCTCGCTCTGCTTACATTCCTCTGGATGGAAATCAATCGCCTCGTACAGATCTTTAGTATCTTGATCGCTCCACTTGACATCTTCCATGCGCACTCCTCCAGTGTCAATACCACACGATTCGCTTGCATTTGGTCCTCCTGCCCCTGTAAGCCACGTGGCATACGACCAAAGACGTGACCTCGTGGGGATCTCGCCACCTGGAGCGCCCTTTCCATCACGTTCATGCAGGCTTTGTAACTTGCTCAGAGCTTCCTTTTCCTTTTCTTTCTCGGCAATTGCTTGCCGCATGGCCAGACGAAGCTTGATCAAGTCTTTTACATCCATCTCAACCTCGAAATCGTCTAGTTCACTGCGTGCTGCTTCTTTCGACAACAAACGAACGTCGGATGGAACAAGGGAGGCCGCAAATGTATGGCCATGTTCCACTACAAGACACAAGTTTGTATACCGCTCTCGTCGCCGTTGAGCCTCTTCTAATGCTTCCCAATCGACATGAGCTAACCGCTCTCGTACATCCAACAGTACGGCATTAATGGCATAAGTCCACCATGCTCTCGGGTCGTCTTTTACACGACTTTTTCTCGGACGCAGCTTGAGATATCGGGCTTGCCGACGCTTGATCGTCAAGAATGAAATGAAGGAAAGCGCACTGAGGTATTGCTGACGATACAAGGACGTACTGATCTGATCGATACTAGCTTGAGCATCGATATACGTACTTTTCTCTTCCATTACGTGAACAACAGCTTCCCGATACTCGATAATACACTGTTCAATACGGTTCACTTCATCGAGAGACCATTGTAGACAGCTTGACAATGCTTCTTTAAACTGTAGCATCGATGGAATCTCATCCTCTTCCTCACTGAGGTCTCTCGCCACGGACCACGCCTCCGAAAACACAAATCCTAAAGTATACTTGCGTTCTCCTGCTAACTTTGGCATCCTGTCTAAAAATTCCATCCAGGCATCGTCCCCAACGACATCAATCGTCTTGACTAGCCACGGCGTCCCAAGCCTCGATAGAACACGTTCACTCAGATCTTGATGCGTAATAGGCAGCTTGTGGTTACCATCGTTCACTGTAAGCTTCATGGAGACTGTCAGTGGATGAATAATGTAGTCACTCAATTGAAACAACGTCGGTATCGTCATCTTCTCGCTCTCACGGTGCTCAAAGCTACTCCTCATTAATGCACTAAACGCCTCTGCATCATTTAACACTGCTGGAGACACTGGTACTAATGGCAATGACCAATAAATGCCAAATTTGTTAATGTCCATCTTCTTTCGAATGAACGAGACACCATTTGATTGCGTCGTGCCTCCTCTCCCTACCACTGTATAGTTCCATCCTTCGTCCGCCGACTTGATGATTATCGCTTCCAATGTCATTCCCACAGCATAGGGATGAAGGGGATCCGAGACGGCATCTTCCATTCTTAAGTGAAGATGCTGCACATGCAACTGCACATTGTCCAGTACCTTTGCCAGCAGCTTGAAAAGGAAACTCTGCGTCCAACTTTGACCGGTTGGTGTCTTGTTTTTCTCTTTAAATTCTCGAGCTTTTTCGACTGCGTCAATCGCAGCACGTTTGCGCTTTAATGTCTGTAATTTCTTCTTGGCAGCACGTCGTTGCTCGTCGAGAGACATCTCTGCAGCGTCCAGAGACGGACGATCGTCCGCATACACTTCAAGTAACAAACTCACGTCTTGGATATCAACTCGAATCGGTTCATTCGCCATCTTGGTCCATGGTAGATCGATGCGGAGCTGACGAAGTGTTCCCTTGACCAGCCGCATCTGATTCGGCAGTGGAAATGCGTCCGGCTGCAATTCGACAGCTTCGACCTCAATCTTTCCATTCCACACACTGATCTTTAGCGCGTCTGGATCGATATTCTTTACATAGCTTCCCAGCACCGCGTCCAGTACCACATGCACGTAGCGCTGGAAAAACATTGCGGACCTCCTCCACTCAACAAAACACGCTTCAACTCAGTATGATACGAACGTCACAAAATTGTCACTATGGTACTTTTTTTGAAAGTTCAAGTGTGTACTTGTACTTATTTTTAAGCAGAGAATAGCTCACTCACTAAAAAGGGTAGTCCACGCAGCTATTTGTACAATTTAGAAATGTTCTGTATACTGTACAGACTCTGTATACCGGTACCCGAAGCTGTCACATCTCATAAAAGGATGAGCCCTGTACGTTCGTACACAATGAACAACACCGTCGAGAGGAGCACGACGATCCCTGCAGCAATCCACATTTTATCCCGTCTCGCCTGCCACTCAAGTGCCTTCAACCTTTTTCGTACCTCTGCAATTTCTGCATTAACACAGCCGTACTTATTGTGAGAGCTCTTTAAGCTTAGTCGCCCGTCGTCTAAAACTTTAGTCACGGAGCTGACGCGCTCAATCTCCTGCGACATAACCTGTCGTGTACGCTTAAGCGCCGCTGTGACGTCAACGGCCGAGCTGGAGAAGCTCACATTAGCGCTGGTATTTTCTGTCGCGAATTTGCCTTTTCGTGTCGTCTGGGGTAAAAGGCTTCTGCGCTGCTGCTCAAGCCTCTCGAGCTTCGCTCGCTGTCGATAAGCCACTAACATTTTTCTGCATCCGACCACGTGGCGTTGTAGCTGAATTTTATATTTCTCCAGCTTTTGTGTCGCTTCGAGCATTTCCTTTGGATCCTGCAGCTCCTGTATCCAGTCTTGGGCATTCATGAGAGCACGTCGGTACGTAGCGATCCCATCGCTCACTTTTTCTTCTACTGAGTGCTCTTCATCCATTGAAAAAGTCAACTGCTGCTTTTCAGTGTCGTCCTCACGAACTGCTAGGTTCGTGGACACAAACCGCCATACAGTGCCCAGCTCATTCTCCGCCAGCTGTAGCGCTTCCATGCTTATTATGAATAGGGATAATAAAAAGGGATCCACTAGGTGCACACCCCCTTTTTGATACGTGCACACCCCCTGTACCATAAAACAGGTACAACGTTCACGTAAGTGACGTGCGCACGACAGGACCGTCATTTTTGGAGTACAACGATTTCACCTCAAAAGCTGACAATAAAATATCTTCTCTTCGTTGACCTGCATCAGGCTAATTTCTTGGTGCTTACCAAGCACTCAAATGATAGACTTAAGGGGTGTAGTCACCAAAAAATGCAAAATCTAAGAGCTGCGAGGGCTATCAAGAAATCAATTAAGGAACATTAATAGGCCAAAGCTTCTGCTTTTCAACTAAAAAAGGTTTTATGAAGTCGATACTTTAATGCTTCGATTTTCGGACGACCTAGACCTATTAAACAATTGCGTCCGGGCAATCTGGATATCTTAATCAGAAAAAAGAGTATTCCGAATACGGATGGATTAGATGATAGGCTGCCAAGGAAAAATAACTCTGTAACGCCGAGTCAGATTTTGACGAGCACGCAAATAGTAATACACAGGCTAGGAGGCTGCCTAAATCCATATTGGTACAATTTATTGCCAGTCATCAAAGACTTATAAAACAAGTGTTCAAAGGTTATGCATCAGCTAAGTTTTCTTAACCTGCATCATTTTTTCTTATCTCTTTACATGAGCGTCTTCAAAATCATAGATATTAGCGGAAGGAGACTCATGCCTTGAATAAAGCTCTGCAAAGCTGCTCTGCTTATGACTTCATTATTTACGGTACACTGTACCTATTGTATGGTACAGGGGTGTGCACGTATCGAAAAGGGGGTGGCTCCCTAATAAAAAATGTCACTTTTTCTAACATAAATAGTTGTGTGACCGAAAAAAAATCCGATATTCTAAAGATTGATTGGACAAATAACTGAACTTCAATATCAAGGAAGCAATACCGGTAAGCAATAGATCAAGATGCAAAGATCACATGCAAATGGAGATCACTTACATATATTTCACTTGTCACGAACAGTGTGGAACGCGAGTTTGTTGTAAACTACTCAGTCCGTACTTGAGTAGGATCAGGTGTACCAGACAGGGGTGCCCCTTGGCGCCCCTGTTGTTCATCCTAGCAGTGGAACCATTGGCGCTAGCCTTACTCCCGGAAGATAGAATATCAGGGATACAACCCTTCCATTACGATAGGTCTATTCAACATAGATTTTCTGCGTTCGTTGACGATTCAACGATATTTGTGCAACACGCAGAACAAGTACCTATCGCCCTGGAGGTCGTACGTAGATTTGGGGATCTTTCTGGTTTACAGATACAGCCGGCCAAAAGCAAATTTGTATTCCTAAATACAACATTTGTACCAGATAAATGGTACACTATACCAGTATTACCAGATGGGGAAACAGTGCGGTATTTAGGATATTTCTTTGGGTGGACTACATTAAAAACAGTAAATTGGGCATTAAGAATACGGAATGTTCAGAGAAGGTTAGCAACGGCAACGGATTGCGGAACGGCGTTTATGGAACGGGTTCAATTATTTAATGTCATAGCGATCCCCTCTATTTTATTCACAGCGCGAATGTTTGA
>MIQA02020621.1:0-12185 GCA_001887855.2 Sclerospora graminicola
ATCTGAAGAGGACCGAGCGGGAAGACTCCAAGGCGGACGATACGAAGTCAGGGTCGTCGTTGGACGGATGAGACTGGTCGTGATCGGTGCCGTGGTCGTGATCGGGGTGGTCGCTGGATCAGCCGAACTTGAACTGGGAGGTGAGTCGGTGATCGGAAGGGCAGCCGAAGATGGCGAAGAAGGAAGAGAAGATCGTCTCGAGTCAGCCATGGTAGTCGCCAAAGAGGAAATTTGGAAATGAATGAGTCGAACTGCAGTCGTTGCGCGGCTGCAGTTAGGCTCAGGGGCGGCTGTGGTAAAGCGATCAGAAAAATGTTGAGAATGAGGTGGACCACACATGGCCGTTGATTGGTGACGATGGAACACCCATCAACGTGAGACAGTTGATGGGTGGGAAAGGCTGATCGAGCATACGACGAAAAGGTAGTGGACAACGGGTGCTCGTGATATGAAGGAATGAGCCAAGCACAGTTACTACGCCCGGTCCCAGATACTAACGGAACAGCGAAGATCACGATCGCGATCGGGATAACGTTTATTAAGTGGAGTTCACGTGGATGTACGACAAGATCGGCAGAGACAAGTTAAGATACCGCAGCAACGGTGACGTGGCACGTCAGAGACAGTTATCGGGCCGAACTATGAACAGTGCAGATGTTGAAGGTGAATTTGATACGAAGTTCCGGCCCGATCGGCCAAGCCAACCGATTATGCCCCAAAATACGAAGATCAGATGTGGAATGGAATGGGGCATGTGGAATGGCGAGTCGTGCGAGTGATGTCAAGTCAAGGCAAGTGATGATGACCGATGGATTTGTCCAGGGATGACGTGAGAAGGCCCGATCAGGCCCGATCGGCTGAAATCGATGTGATATGGTTACCCCGACAGGGGATGGAGGTCAGGAGTATGGCTGAGCGGGCGAATAAAGTCGTTGTGATGGTGACCCAGAGAGTTTCCGAAGTGATCAAGGGCTGATCGCCCTGATCACTGCCCGATCACTCGGCTGATCGCTATGCCGATCATGATCGGGGCTGATCAGCCTCAAACCGGCGTCCAGACGCGAAGGCAGGTGAAGTTCTCAGTTAAGTCGGGCTGGATATGAAGTGAACAAGTGTCAGAAGGGCAGATCTCAAGTGGTTTCCAAGTTGTTTATCGAAGATCGGGATGGTTGAAGATCGTTATAGAAGTCCGGCCGTGATCAGGGCAGAAGTGGTACAGATCAGCTTGAAGGTGCAGCCAGGATGGGTAAGGTGGTGCTATGCAACCGTGCGACGAAGTGAACAGGGTCGAAGTATAAATCAGGCACATGAGTTGGTGTATGGTACACTAGGTATAGGACATTGCATATATAATAACAGGTTTTGATTTTCCCCCTAAGCAAAGAGTCGCTCCGCCACGTGTTGCGGTCATTGGGAGCACAGGGTTAACTAGTCCCCTCTTGCTCAACTAATTCCCGGTTAAGACGCGCTTAGACGCATTTTGGCTTACCGGAAGACCCCCGACGGGTTTGTTTTAGGTGATCAAACCTCACCCTCAACGCGCACGTGTTTGGAACACGTTAATAATATTGGTAAAGGTTTTGTGGAGATAACGTTTGTGGATTACTGTGGAAAATCGTGGATTGATCGCATTTTCTTGGTTTCGTTATATCTCTCTCTCATTGGCTGGCCTGATCAGACGGACTTTCCTGATCAGTGCCTAGATACTGAATAAGTGTCGACCCCAACCCGTTCTCCGGTGAAGATTTCCACCCGAGGACACCCCCTGTCTCGAGAAGGTCATCCCCTCCGACCTGATCAAGATCATCGTTTTCGTCACCGAGTCCACCTGAGTGAGTGTAACCACCCCCGATCAACGGGTACACAAGGTGAGATGAAGTTGAACATAGATCCTGACGCGCATGACGACCGGCCAGATGACCGGGAGGATCAGATCAGTCACCATAATGGTGATTCATCTGATTCCGATGCTGATCAGGATCAACGGAGTACCCCCTCCGATAGTTGGTCGTCCGGGCCAGTGGGTATCCGGATTCCACCCAAGACTTCTGTCATGGATTTGGAAATCGGCTCCACCCCATGTATATGACGGGGCGGAACGATGGTCCCGTGAAGAAGCATCTCTTTCGGCATCCGCCGGAGACGATAAAAAATGCTATAGAGCAGGATAACCAAGAATACTTCAGTATACTGTATTTTTCAACGTATGCGCAAGCAATCGAAGCGATCAAGAGCCCTTCGACTTCAACGTGCCGCAAACGTAGCACATTGCAATCAAACTCGACAAATCGATACGCCCTTCGTCGCCCCGCCATTGGCCGCGATCCAGCGGAGGTGAAATCTGTTGCAGTTGCCTCGACACCAAGGCAACCGAAAGGAAATAAAAGGGCATGTGCTGCAATTAAAAATAGCTCGGGCGCATTGACCAGAAATGCATGGTGCCCTGCACCACGCAGTCAACGGCCGGGACAGTACGCTTACATTAATAATCAACTGGGGCGTCCCTCTGTTGATGCAAAAATGCGAACACCCGGTAAGGTCGAGGCACACGATTATATCGCATGCCGACATCGGCCATGTGAAGATAATAGTCTCTGATAGGGTCATTTACTACATGATGAGGCGAAACCAATCATAAAGGTTGGTGTAACCGGGTACTTACGTAGTTAATTGCTTACACTAGGAACTGTGAGGAAGCTTGGGATTCAGGACACTATATCTGATCGGGGTTTTAGGTTTCTGATTTATATTACGAGCTGGAATACTCAAGAACCACAAAATTTCTCTCGTGACAATTCTGCTCTGATTAGTAAAATTTACTTTAAATATTATATATTATTGTTACAATGGTTATATGCAGAGAGCAGTGCGGCGTCGATACGCCGAGACGAGGTAGAAGACAAGCTCCTTTTGTGCTTCATCTACCTCACGAACATTTTGTTTAGCCTTCCATCCATTAAATACGTGAGTGATGGTCAACCAGTATGCCATAACGGATGGGTAGATGGGGGCGCCGTGCTTCACTCGCGATTGCTCACGTCTAGATAATGCTATTTGAGCGAATAAAAAAAGTTATGTTAGATCCGAAGTTACTCTATCGAATGAGTGACGCCTCTTTTACAGTCTGATTTCGGTCGACGAGAATTCTTAATTATCAGACAATCTTCACTATTAGGGATTGTATTATCACAACGATGGAAAGCGAAATCGAGTTTGAGGCCACAGTCACCTTGGGGAACTAAGCAAATTAATCCTAGATACCAAATCTCAAGTTTTAACTCGCAAAACTGACGTGAGCAATTACGGTGGACATCAATATGGGGTTTTCCTCTTGTCCAGCCTGTAGTGACACTGAAAATTCGCGGTGTTGTTTGATTGGCCGCAATTTATCTCCACTTTCAACCAATGACAAGACAACGCGGAGTACACCTATTCGTGTGCTCCACCTACCTTACTTATGCAACTGTATGTAAAATTTACCTACTTATGTAACTATGTCTAACAGTCCGTTACATCCTCCTCCTCTCGAAACAGTACTCACGTCATATTGAGTGTCTTTGCTGGGAGAGTGTTTGGTCAAAACAGCGAACTCGGGTGACGATCTGCCACGCGCCTAGATTGGAAGAATCCGCAAAGTCTACACCAAGCGAGTCTGAGCGTTCTCCGGACCACGTCATGGTGAAGGACCTTAGCCTTGGGAGCTGTTCAGCTTAGAGAAAGATCATGCTCGCTCGCCTGTGCGAGCGAGGAGATCGCAGCCGTTCGAGGGAACGTTCGAAGGATCACGAATGTGGCTGGGGCTGGGAGCGTCATTCTTCGCGGTCACCTGTGCCAGTGAGGCCTCGTTGTCGTTCACAATGTCGGGAATATCTTCGAGAAGACGAATTCGCGGCTCCCACGTACCATCCACCGGGGTATGACCAAGCCAGCGCATCCGATAGTAATTCTCTGGGGTGGCATCATCGCGAGGTGGCGCCTCGAGATCCGGACGCGTATCGTGATCGACGCGCTCCACAATCCAGCGCTGCGCCCCCGATGCATCGAGGATAGGGGAAGGACCATCACAGCGGGATGATGTTGGTGTTTTCGTACCGCATGGCTCCGAGGAGGGATCCCCGGAGTGATTAACGATCGAGCAATCTCGGCTGGTCGAAACAGATCAGCCGAAGGATAATGTGGTGGAGGCACAGAACCTCGCTGAGCCTGCGTGCGTGCTGTAGCAGCGGAGGCATCTGCGACTTAGTCGGAGCACGGTCGGCGTAATATGATGGCACGACTTCGACATCTTGTTCTGCGGAGGCCCTCGTTTGGTAACGGTCTTGCGCGAGGCGTGATGGCTACCGCCGACTCAACGCCAACGGCGTCAGCAGAAGCGCTCCGATTACGCGCCCTCTGCGCCACCCCGGCGGATCATACGGCTTGAAGCGAGTGACATAAAATGTCGGTTGCAACCGCGGCACTGTAAGGATGTCTAGCGTGTACGCGTCTCCGGTTACCTTCGTGGGCCACTAAACCGCGCGCAAGCTTTTTTGCACCCAGATTCGTTTTCGCACTGTTATCGATGCCGTCGGAAGATAGTAGAACTCTGTCGCCTCGTCGGAAGGACAATATGTTCTTCCGGAGTCGCGAGACAGTGCAGCGAACGTCTTCTCGCTACCATGATGACCACCGATGTGATACTTGTAAACTAAGTGAGAACGTAGATCGTCATCAGCAAAGATGACAATGCACGCCAAACCTGCGAAGAAATGCCTAAGCAGCAGTGCCCGCCGGACCATCGTCAACGGACTCCTCCACAGTAGTATTGATGGCGCCCCTCCCATTGGCACTATCGCCAACGCAGCCAGGTAGTACAGTTGCCACGGCTCGACAATCAGCCGCATCTGGGCCCGTCATGTAAAAGCCGTGGTGGCGGCATTCAGGGAGGGGACTATAGCTTTCACCTGAATGGTAAGGTTGGTCGAAGCCGCTCGATCGTACCTTGATCATCACAACGATTCTGGCGGTACCGATCAAGGATCTGTGACAAAACCTCGGTTGGCGCTGGCAGCAGGTGTGTCGAGACGTATGCTCTCTAACTGCTAGGAGAGGGGTGCTACGTTGCGTGAAAGACCTCATCAGTCCATCACTAACCAATCGCAACCGGATTCAGCGACTTCAGTCGTGCTCACGCACCACCATGTTCTTCGACCTGGGCTACGACGTTGTCCACGCCGATGAAATGTGGTTCAACGAAGTCAAGGATCAACGTGCTTATTTTATTCTTGGAGACAAGGTTCCTCCTCCCCGTGATCGCCTTTTTAGTAAACGCTTCATGCCGAAGGCGATGTTCCTAGCCGCTGTGGTCAGACCAAGATATTCTCTAAAATTATTTATTTTCATTTTTAATAAACCCCAAATAGTCCCTGTACTAAATAGGTTAGACCCCACCGAAACACCACGTTTGACGGAAAGATTGACCTCTACCCGCAACGGAGACGTACATCGCCAAGCTGACTCCTCGGCGAGAAGGAAGGGGAAGATTGTTGCGTCGGTCGACCGCCAGCTCTACAAAGACTACATCATCAGCCCCGACATCAAGGTGAAGTGTTCAGCAAAGGACATGCCGAACGATTTTGATCCAGCTAGACAATGCCACGCCCCATGTGGCACCGCACGATCCCGACATCATAGTCGCTAAAATGTGAGACGACTGGAACATCCGACTGCTGTTCCAGCCTCCAAATTCGCCAGACCTGAATGTTTTGGATCTAGGCTTCTTTGTCGCAATCCAAGCATTCAGTACCGGCAGCATGTGCATGGCATCAAGATTCGGGTCCGTTTCGTCACCGAAAGTTTGAATTGGACGAGCATCTAGAAGCTGGTTGACGCAAAAGGCAGTCATGGTGTGCATCCTCGAGCTGTGAGGGGGAATAGATATGCCCTCTGCCACGTGGGATGTGAAAGAAAGGTGATTTGCAAGTTTCCATCGCTTGTGATGTCTCGATGTAGGAGAGGACGCTCGCGGCTCCCGACCGAATTGGCTGATCGATGCTGAAGCATACAACCGAGTTCTTGAGTCATACTAGGCATACTTATGCGATCATGCATTCGTTCTTGTTCGACGCTTGGCAATGAAAACTGTGATCCTTTCGAGAAAATTCCTTTCAGCGCCACCAAGTATTCAATGAAATATCCACTCGTCCCAACACACGACAGCAAACTAGTACAATTAAACTCCATTCTCATATCATCGCACCAAAAAACGATACGACTCGTGCAAAGTGCGCATCATATGCAGAGAGCTCATCACAGAAAACTGGTTCACCGCCGCTAGTGCCATCGCAATTCTCCTAAGAAATCTGCATCGAGTGATTCAACTTCAATTAATTGATCTATCGATACAACGATATCGGAGATTGTCAGGCCTGACGTTGGGATTTTCCATTAATGTCTGTAGTTGATTACATCAAATCGCTACGCCTTGAAGTAGATGGTTTCCATCCATTTTGGTTTGTCCGCTTGTCAATACGGTGGATAGCTCACATGGCACCATTTCGGCATCGCATATTAATAGACAACATAATACAATTAAGTTCATTTTTATAATGTGAATTGCAATAAACCACACCTTAAAAATCACTTGCCAAAGATATGTGGTTGCTCCGGTAGTTGTTTGGTCTCGGCACCTAGAGGGTTCGTTCCGTAACATAAATCATTCCACTAATGGCATTGTCCCCATCCTTGCTGCCTTCTCCAACCCCCTGTCGGCATGTAACACATCTTTCCCTTCCCGCCCTTTCACCACCGACTCATTAACATCTTCTTGATTCGACTGCATTGTAGTCATTCAGCACCTGCCTGGGGTCTTCACTTCATTACATCGAAGTGAATCTCGTCGAGTTGTAGTCCATTTTTTCTCACATTCGCTCCGTTGCACGAGCTTTAATTCTTGAAACGTCATATTTAGTGAACGTCATGACTTGAACTGCTCAGCTTTCGTGGTCTCACAGGAGAGTAAAATTTACTATTCAGGACCCACTTTCTTACCTGCTAAGCGCAATGAAATATTCTGCAGTGAGGTATAAGACGGAGCTTTTAATTGCTCCAAACATTGAATTTTTGAAGACTTGAAGTGGTCAATTCGGTCATTAATGCTATTGGCTTCTTGTTTGTCTTGCTCTTTAATAGAGCGTCTTCGTCTAGATCGTTATTATGGAACGATCGAAATCTTTGAGCGAGTAAATTTGCTATTTTCGACACTTCGAGACGACAAAGGTGACGATGCTGCGACGCTTGCTCAATATATCGCTGATTTTGTTGTAATTGCCGACTGGGTAACGCGTGCGCACTGAGTGTAATGGGATTAGTGGTCTACGTTTTAAGAGCAGCACAAGCCGTAGAGAACCACGATGTGGCCATCAATGAACGCTTGGGTGAGTCTGGCGCCGCACGCATCCAAAAGGATAGCCACGTTCGCCATCATTTTAATACAGGGTCTTAGCCACTGTCGACATTGGCACCGCCCTTGGCGTCGACAAGCTACAGAAACAGATTGTCCGAGATACTTGCCACCGAAGGCTTTAACCTATAAGTGATGCTGTAGCTCGTTTTGTTCGTCGTCCTTGATACTTTTCACAGCAACTGATTTGCTCTAAAAGCTGAAAGACTCTGAGCTCTCTATACTAAATATTCGTCATAGATGAAACTATCATTTTTGATTTGCTGCGTTTATTTTGGACACCTTTCTATTCTGGGCGTGAGTTAATTTTGCCCCAGATGAAGTATTTTGGAATATCGACTTCAAACAAGTAGACACATCTGAGGTTTCATGAAAGGCTCGGCAGTGACCTCGACTCCTTCACTAACGAATTCAATCTAGCACGACCAAAACCGAGTGGCCCAATTATCTGCAGCAGGGCAACTGTGTATCGCCCGACTAGCGGATTTGATTCGGATGCGATTTCCAGCACTTTCACCCGAGATGGTATTTTCTCTATTGCACCACGAATCAGGATGTGCAACTTGTGTCAGGTGTTACTGTTGAGACGATTTATGTTTTCCCATAGAGAAACTTATTGTGATCCACAATCCACGTAACCGTAAAACGTTATCTCCACGTTATACCACGTAATCGTAAACTCCACGTGAAAAACTGTCTCCACTTAGTATCCACAGCGTAAGCGTGAGAATTCACAACAGAACTTAAAAAAGATCCAGTCGAGAGAAAGAAAATGTAAAAGTGAATATATTTGATTAACCTAACTTATAGTCAATCACATACCTATTTTCGTATTTTGCCCTATGATGCTTCACTTGAAATACCTTGTATTTAACACTCCTTCTCATCATTGCGCACTTCGAAAACATCCTATTCAATGCTCCAATAAGCCAATCTTTGTCCTCATCTCTTCCAGTCTCGGCGCTGCTAGCGCCTTCGTGAATAAGTCAGCAATCATATCTTTGGTATTCTTGTAGTGCACTTCAATCATACCAGCCTTTCGCTTTGACACTAGGAATTTAATCCTCACATCGACGTACTTCATTTTCGACGAACTGTTTTCTCCATCCAAAAACTTAATAGCAGCCTGGTTATCAGAAAATAACACCATTGGCAACTTAATCGGTATTCCAACTTCGGAAAGTAGTTCATATACCCCAAGTAGTTCACATTCAACTTGTGAAGCTGCATAAAACTCTGCTTCCATGGTAGAAAGGGAAACACATCCTTGTCTTTTGCACATCCAGTACAAATTCATACCATTTAATGAAAGTAATCCACCAGTAACCGATTTTTGATCCTCCTTACATCCAGCATAGTCAGCATCACTGAAAGCTTCCTGACTAACTGAATCATCAACTCCAGTGTTCTTCGATACTTCCATTTTCAACTTCAACTTTTTTGTTCCCTTCAAGTATCTCAGAGTTCTTTTCGCGAGCTCCCAGTCTAACCTTTTCGGCGCATGCGACTGACGAGTGGCCTTGTGCACCGCAAAAGCGATGTCAGGCCGAGTACATCTCGCTATCCATAGGAGACTTCCTACAAGTGATTGAAAATCTTTCACAGTAGGTGAACCATCTGTTGATTTCGTCAACAAGTCAACTTGTTTGCCCATGCAGTTTTCTTCAAATTCATTTCCAATCGGTGCTCTAACGCTGTTAGCGTTTGCCAAACCGAAGTCTTTCAAAAGACTTTGTATCACAATCTCTTGATCTAAGAAATATCCGTTTTCAATGTCATGAGTTACTCCCATACCCAAAAATTTCGACACTTCGCCCAAATTTTTTATCTCCAGAACTTCCATATCCTTAAAGAACATTGTCACTAGGCTTTCGTGACTTCCAGTTACCAATAGATCGTCCACGTAAACCCCCACTACCACAGTGTTTACACCGTCCCGTTTGAAATAGAGACACATATCGGTGTCGCATTGAACGAAATCCAGTTCCACAAGTTTGTTATGCAGCAGTCGGTTCCACAAACGACTTGCTTCAAGCCGTACAAAGCTTGAGAACCAATTCTTCACGAAACTTAACTTTGTTTAACTCCAAACATTGTTCACTTACGGCCATACCCTTGGGGATGAAGAGATAAATTTAGTGTTCTTCCTCCAAAGCCTTCACATAGGCGTTTGGAATATCTCCATGCTTTGCTTTCACATTCCACTTTCTGGCTAATGCCAGAATTATTTTGACTGTTCCCATGTCCATAACAGCCGCGAAAGTAAGTCCATAATCAACACCGAAACGTTGTTCATTACCACAGGCAACCGACCTTGCCTTATACCTTTCAATGTTCCCATTGCATAGGTCTTGGTTTTATATACCCACTTAGTATGTAGTGGTCTGCAATTTTCAGGTTTCTTGATTATGGTCCACACGTCATTCATTTCCAAGGCTGACATTTCTGAGTTCATGGCCATAATCCATTTTTTTTGCGACAACTCTTCATGGCTTCCGTATAGTTCCTGGGATTCATCTCGGTTATCACGTTAACAACTCCACTGTCTTCGATTTCAGACAGCTTTTCTTCGTTATCTTCCACGTTATTTTTCACACCCTTTTTGGCGTACCACGTGTTACGGGACGGTCCCTGGTCCAGGAGGTCTTTTGTTTTCGGTTGTCCGGTGGTTTTTTCCTGGGTTGTACCTTGAAATATATACCTTTAGGTTTAACCCTATCCCCTTTTTTTGCCATTGCGGACGCTTCTTTAACTCCGCTATTTTTCTCTGAGAAACATTTCGTTCGTAGCTGCTGATTTTGCATGTCCTCCATAGTTTCGACATTTCGAATATGCTGCGTCACGACAACCTTTCGATCTTTTTCAGGAAAACTTTAAAACCTTTGACCTCTTCACCCTTTCAAATAATCACACCAATCTGAACTCTATAAGCCAACGAATCCTTCCCGGGATGTCGAAAAACGGTACATGGAGTTCCAAATGCGACTATCTCTCCAAGATTCGGTTTTTGTGTTGGTCAGCATTTCGATCGGTGACATGCGCCGTGGATTAGCAGTTGTCGGACTTCTATTTACAATGAAGGCTGCATAATCCACGGCATCACCCCAGAAAGACAAATTCAAACCACAAGCAAACAACATGCACCGTGCCATATTCATTATGGTCCGATGCATGCGTTCAGCTTTACCGTTACTGGCCTGATTCCCGGCCTCGCTTATATGCCTTCCAACGCCTGTACTCTGGCAGAAATAGTCGAGATTCTTATACTCGCCTCCACCATCTGTACGTAGTATATGTATCTTGCAATCAAAGCTTCGTTAAAAAAAACACTATGAAATGTTCGAACTTCTTGGCTGCCACATCTTTCGTCTTGGCGAGAAAGCTTTTATGATCCACAAAGTTGATCATATAACGATTCCCAAGTCGGTCTCTAGGTGCGATTGGACCTTTCAGGTCCGAGCAAATCACACCTCCAACCCTATCGAAAGGCGAATGTTCGCCACTGTCTTTCTTCGATTGGTTGTTTTTTGTCTGCTTACCTTGAAAACAGGTAAGACAGTTCAAACGCTTCGTATCCGTTAATACTATTCCAAAGCTAGGATCTTTTGCCAACCTTTCGATCACGTCATAGCTTAGATGCCCCATTCGTGCATAAAAATGCATCAAAGATCCACGTTGAACGTCTTTATTTTCATCAAAATCCTTGTCATTCGTATCAATGACAGCCATGACGACATCTCCAAACTTTTGCTTGGGTACATCCACCCTAACATTTATTGTCAGAACTTTATTGACCTTCTCAACATACAAAGATGTTTTCTCCGGTTTTATGGTGCTTGACCACCCTCCGGCCGTCAACATAGGCTAATCCACAGCCCTTTTCCTCTAGGAGACCATAAGATAGGATATTCCGTGTTAGATTTTCAACGTAATATACCCTTTCAACTTTAAGGAGTCGTTCAACGTTTCCACAACTCACAAAAATTTGTAAGTGTCCCCTTTTCGTGATTTTTAGCTGTTTTCCGTCTGCTTGAAAACACACGCCTGATACATTTTCAGTATCACGTAAAAATCTCAAATCGTTTATTAAATGCATACTTGCACCACTGTCAAGTATCCTTTTTTCCTTGGCTATGTTTCCATAATTTGTGGTTACTTAAGCTTCTTTTCAGCCACAAGATTTACAGTTCCGTGTGCAATTCCTTTTGCTTTGTTTCCATCAAATTCAACTGCCTGCGCAAACTGACACAATTCTTCTGCTTGACGCAGATAATCAACACGCGTGTGATCGAACTATGACATCATTACATGTCTCAACTCGGGTGCAGCGTGATAAATCATATTATCAAGCACCAACACATCAGCACGACCACCCACAGCCTTAGCAATAGCCAACAGATATAAATAGTGCTCCGGCCAAGTACGGTTGGCACTTTTACGAGCAGAGAACAATTTCATGGACTGTGCAGGCGTTAACTGCGTTTGAAACGTGCTTAACATTTTTTTCATGATGTACCATAACGCAGGAGTCTCACTCCACCACGTTTCCACTTGCCTGTTGTAATAGCTTTTCGCTGTTCCAGAGAGGTAGTGCCCCAGGAGGTCTACTTTTACGTCCTCACTCCATGGAAAACCACAGGCAGCTTCAGCAATGCCAATCTGACGTAAGAATTTTCTTCTCCACGGGTGAAAACCCTAACCTTGCCCTCGATACACTTCAGTACCGTCAAATGTTCTTATTTGT
>MIQA02020623.1:0-11635 GCA_001887855.2 Sclerospora graminicola
CGTCAGTACTGGGTGTTTAGCTCTCATGGTGGACCCTAGGGCGAAAAGTGTAAATCCGTCCAATAGGGAGATGAGGTGTAGGACTAGGGGTAGCTCCTGGGCGGAAATCGTCACCGGGGAGCTCGTCTGGTAATATACTTGAACTTTGTATAGTGCCGGCTGGGCCGAGAATAGTCGATCGGCCAGCTAAACCAATAAGACACTTGAAGTTTGTATAGTGCCGGCTGGACCGAGAATAATCAATAGGCCAGCTAAACCAATAACAATGAAGGGCGAATCCAAATGTGTATATGAGCAGATACAACTCCACACTCTTCCACAAAAGGCCAAAATGTCACCACTTCCCAATACTTAATACCGTGTTCAAAACACGGGCGACTTGAGGCGAGTATACGAAGTCGCCGCGACTCCCGGTCAGGGGACTTCCGGTGGGCAAACTTAACCTTCCCCGGGCAAACCAATAACAGCAAGAGGGAACCTTGTTAGCCCTCTGCCGTGAACCAATAAAAGCGACTTGTGTCTAAGAAAGCGAAACGTATACTGATTTATCCTATGTCCAATACTCCCTTTGTGTAACCTACCTCAAATAACACGGCTGACCAGTCATGTACCTTACCCAACGCAACCCGGCTAACTCCGACTTTGTGTACCTGCCCGGCCGGTACCCAAATGGTACCAACCCGGCCGGTACACCGAACCCATATGGTACCAGTCCGAATGGTACATTGTACCCGGCCGGCTCGGCTGGATAGCCACCCATCCGCGCCTCTCTGCCGCTGACGCTAGCAATCCCTTGGCAGCCTCTCCTACGATCCAGGTGCCTACTCCTTCCACTAGAACAATCCTCTTCTATCAGGCTCCCTTCTCTCCATCCTTACGAACAGTCCGCCATCTTGGCCGTCCGCTATCCGCGCCTCGGCCGTCAGACATCCATAGTCCTCCCGTCTGCTCAGCCTGCCTGTCCGATTATCCACGCCCCTTTGTCAGGCCCGCCGGTCCGATTTCCAGCCTGGCGCCACCTGGCCGCTTGTAGACTTCCTCGGCGGCGACTATCCGGCGCCTACACCCTTGGCCCTTATTTCCACCAATCAGAATGCGCCCTTTGGAAAGTACCTTGCATTATTTTATAAGTCGCTTCACCACAGCCGCCCCTGAGTCGCGACACGGCCGCACAACGGTCGGGACACGATCTCACTCGAACTCACTTGACCCGATACCGCCCATCCATGCCTCGCTTTGGTACGTCACCCCACCACTTCATAATATCTCCATAACTCGGTCGGTCTCCACACTGGCCAGCAACCATGCTCACCAATACTAACATTGTCTTGGTTCACCTCCAGTCTTGCAAATTGACAAGGCCAACGTCTGCCGCCTTGTTCTCGTGGATGACGACTCGCCTGCCAGCGGGGTGGAGATCGCAAAACCGCCGAAATCATCTCGCGCCCCCGATCTGGTGCTGTCGACCGCTGACGCCGAGGCTGCGCTCCGCGTTCACGGCCAAGCCTGCGGCGACCGAGACAAACTGAAAGTCGTCGTTTCTTCCCTTCGGGCGGAACTTCGATCCTGCCAGGACAACTATGAAGCTCTGTCTCAGAGCTTCAAAACTTCTTGCGCGATGTTGGACCGCCTGAACCCCCGGGTCGCCGAGCTGAAACTCGGTCGCAAAACAGCGGAAGATGAAGTGGCCCGCCTCCGGGCCATTGTGGGTCAGCTCACGGACGCTCTACAACGAGCGGCCGCGCCATCCACCCCGATCTCCGAAACGGCGGGGGTGGAAAAAAGGCTGGACGTGTTGACCGCCCAGGTGGATGGCTTGGAGCAAATCCAAGCCGACTTGGTCCGTCAACTCGCCGCTGCCAACCGCCGGGCTGATGAAGCCGCCGTTCGGGGTTAATCTCCAGAAATAATCAATCGTGACCGATCTCGAATGCCAAGTCGCCGTCCTGACGGGAGAGCGCAACCGCCTCCGCATGTTGGAAGACTTCGTCGAGCCTCTCCGGTCTGCCAATCAGGAATTGGTCCAACGATCCAAGCTTCAGCGTGAGTGCCTCGTCTCCTCTTACGTGATGGCCCAGTTGCTTACAGTTTATTTTCTTGTCACTCCGCAGTTCAACAGTTAGAACAGCTGAAACAACAATCTGCTAAAATTCCGGACATGTCTCGGGAGCTTACGCATCTTCGTACCCGGCTCCGCCAGGTGTCCCAAGACCTGGATAAGGTGCGAGACAACCGCGATCACCTGCGCGACTCCCACGCCCAGGCCCTTCGCCAAATCACGGATCTGGAGCGGCAGTTGCAAGAAGCCACTTCTCGGCAACAGGAGTTGCGGTCTGAGCTGTACCGGGCCCGCCAGGAGAATTCCGACGCCCATGCCATACTGGCTCGGGCGGACCGTGTTTGTCATGCCATGCTGGATAAAGAGGATCGTTTTAGGTCCTTGTTGTGTGGACTTCAAGACCAGCTTGAGGCGACTCAGAGCCAGGCCGCTCCCCTTTTTCGAGCTCCTCCCAAGGTACGGGAATCCGTCTTGTCTGTCTTGGGAATGGTGGATCAGTGGAAGACTTCTCCGCCGAACCCAACCCCGTTGCCCGCTGCAGCAGGGTCGGAACCTGAGGAACATCCCGCCGGCTCCGATTCGCCCCTTGCCGGTTCCAATTCTTCGTCCGCCCCGGCAGGATCGCAGGGCCAAAAACGTCCGGCCGGCTTTAGCCCCTCTTTTGCCGATGCCAGCCCGCCTAAGAGGAGGAAGCAGAGCGAATCCCCACCCTCGCGCCAATGTTCTCCAGGCAAGTCGGACGACGGGGAAGAGCCCGGGTCGGAGAGCGAGGACAGCCTGTTCGCGGAGCGGACACCTCTTCCATCCCCTCAATACACTCCCGGTAGAACCGGTCTCACCCCCAGTTCTAACTCTGAAGAAGACTCGGAATCCGAAGCGGCTGCGCCCACTTCTGAGTCAGCGGCCGCGCTCTCTTCTGAGTCAGCGACCGTGCCCTCTTCTGAGCCAGCGGCCGCGTCGCCTAATCCTTCTTCGGACTCGGGGCCATCCTCCCCTTCGGTTATCTATGACGATGACGAAGAAGACGAGGATTACGAGGCTCAGCAAGTCAACGTTGCGTTAATCCGTTCTCGCGCGGATACCCGTCGCCGCCCCTCCCGTTCCGGTAGGCGAACGACGAGTCCAGTGGAATCCGATCAGATCATCGATCTGCAGACCCCGCCGCCGGCAGGTTTTGGTTCCGGGGAACATGAGCCGTCCGACCCATCCTTGCCTCCCAGCATTGTCGACGCCCCGGCCGCTTCGGTCGCACGTAACTCGAGTTCCGACGGAGTGGCCGAGGAGAAAGTGGAAGACAACGACGAGGACATCCCTGATCAGTGGTTAACCCCTCCCGACCTGAGTGACTCAGACGAACCTCTTTCCCAGGCTCCGGCCAAACAACGACGGTCAACCCCGGCCGGGTCACGTACTACACGCCGGCCCCACCGACCGGCGGCCACGTCTAAGGTCCGGAGGAGTACTCTACCTCCTACGCCCTCTTTTCCCACACTTCCGCTTCTGTGGTTATCGGGAGGGCGTTTCCCCAGTGGGGCGGATCGGCCTGCCATACTGCCTTGGCCAGTCGAGCAACTGGGCAACACCAGTCTGGCTGATATCTCCAGTTCCCAACTCGCTCACTCTCTGTCCCGTCCGCCTCTCGGGTTGTTCCCACGATCTTACAAGGCGCCGTCTCCAAAGACTTGGGACCCTGACCTGATGAGGTCGGGCGCCATCGACACACTCATGAAGACCGAACCCTGGAAAATCTTGCACACCAAGATGCCGGACATGGGGCTTCCATCCGATCCATGGTTCACGGAATTCAAAGCGAGACTTCATGATTTCACCGTGACTCACGCTCGGGCCATCTGGGAGTCTACCCACTTCCTGTACATCTCGGCCGAGGACAAGCGAGCGGACGAGTCCCTCCGCACGTACTCCCTTGCCCGTAAGAATCGTCGGGGACGAGCTTCCGAGGCGTGGGTCCGTCTGTGTACGTTCATCATGGAGGGTATCCGGGATGGTAAATGTGACTTGGACCTGTTTCTCTTCCCGTTCATGCTCCATCTACCAAACCGCAGGAGTGGAAATGCAGCGGAAGGAGGGACGTGGTATCCCGGCCTAGGTGCGTTGGATCAGACCACCTCCCTTTCTCAATCTTTGGCGGCCATTGACCAGCAAGATCCTTGGCGCAATCAATACCGCGCACGGCCCTCCGACCACCCTGGGCTTCGGGTGACTCGGCTCCGAGGCAAGTATAGTCATCGACGGGGATGAGTAGTCGGGCTTGCTTTAATTCTTCCATCTCTCTCAGTTTTTTTTCTTTTTTAATATATCCATCTGTTCTTCTTCCGTTCCCACTCCAAACATTCACTGTTGACTACTAACCGTGGTTAGCCTCGCCAGGTCTGCTCGGGGTCCGCCTAGAGGGACCTTTCATTGCTGCAGGGCACTTCTTGGTCCGATCGGGCGTGGACGCCCTGTTCCCAGCCGCGGTCGATATATTCCCCTTCCATAGGACGGCTGGATTCGGGCGATGGGCCCTCGTCTCTAGCGGCCGGTTTGATTATCTCCGATAGCTTGTTCATCTCCGCCAATTCGTCCAACAATCCTGGATCCGAGACGGTGAGTCCGGTCTGATCTCGCATGGCCAAGGCGGCCAGATGGTCTGCGCTGTTATTCCAGTCTCGTTTGACGTGCAGCAATTCGTGCCCCGGCCATCTCCGCAAGGCGGACATAACCCGATCATTCAACAGCCTCAGCCGCGGCGCCTTGCAATCTATCTCTCCGGTGATTTGCCGGATCACTAGGTTGGAATCACCGCATATGATGATCCGCCCCTGTGTCCGGCCAGCCAACAGATCTAGAGAAAGCAGCAATCCTCTATACTCCGCTTCGTTCACCGTGATGCCAGGCGTGAAAACCGAGGCGGCCGCGATCGCCTTCCATTCGGGCAGCTTCCACAAAATGGCACTATAGGCCCCGACCCCTTTCTTTACACTCGCCGACCCATCGAAACTCAAAACCATTAGTTCCTCCGTGGGTCCCACTGTTGGCGGCGGCAATACGATAGTTGGTCGAGGCTGCTTCCGAGGTGCGATCGCTATCAGTGCCTCCTCCACTTCTGCCCGGGGGGTAATACTGGCAGCCAGTGTGCCCAGTATTTCCTCTTCCCCTTTAGTACACTTAATAACTTCGAGGGACCACTGAGACAACAAAGCCGCCCATCTCCCCAACCGGCCATCAATCCCATTCGCCGTCAGGAGCCATGATAGGGTCGACCGTCTGGATAGTACTTTGATAGGCCGAGACACCAGCATAGTATAACACACATCCAAGATCCGTAATAGAGCCAGAACTTCCTTATCCACCAACCCATAATTAATTTCATTAACTTTCAAGGTCCGGCTGGTGAAGGTCACGGGACAGTACACTCCATCATGATCTTGCACGAGGGCGGCCGAGATGGCCCACTTGTTAGCGTAGATGATGACCACCGGAGTCTTATTAACATCGAAATGTTTCAGGACCGGTGTGGTCACCATCTTCGCCTTTAACATGCCAAAAGCCACCATCGCTCGGGTCATGTGGTCGTCCGGGCCGGCCGCGCCGGGGTCCGGCGACCGGTCGCTTGCCTGGGCAGACAAGGGCGCTTCCCCATTGGCTGAAATACCCGAGAAGGGCGCTTCCCCATTGGCTGAAATAACCGAAAAGGGCGCTTCCTCATTCGCTGAAATAACCGAAAAGGGCGCTTCCTCATTGGCTGAAATTGCCGGCCCGGCTTGCGTCTCCGCTTGCCTATCCTGCTCTCTCAGCTTATGGTAATCCACCTCCCGCAACTCATACAAGACCGCCGCATAGACTGCAAATCCTCGATGAACCGACTGTAATAATTCAGGCTGCCCAAAAAGGATTGCATAGCCTTTAGGGATCGCGGGAAAGGCAGATTACTCAAGGACTCCAAATCCTTCGGGTTAGCCTCCAATCAGGCAATCGACACTTGATGACCCAGATAGGTCACCTTAGTCTTTCCCCAGAAACTCTTAACCACACTAATCGAAAGATTCCACTTTTCACACGTAATCATCAACTTCTCCACTTTGTCACACAGTAAATCCCAAGTAGTTGCCGTAACGAGAATGTCATCAATATAAGACCGCCGCCCAAAAACTGAAGGTTTTGGGTCGGGGTCCGGGTCACCTTCGGTGAACACATCCCCGACCAGAGCCGGATCTTGATCCGCCTTGATCTTGAAATGTCCGTACAGCGCGTTATCTATCAACCGTTGATAAATCTGCGGAGCATTCTTCAGACCGAACGGCATCCGGTTCCACTCGAACAACCCGAAAGGCGTCACGAATGCAGAAATCTCCCGTGCACGATCGGTCATAGAGACCACCCAGAATCCACTGGCCATGTCCAATGAGCAATACCACAAAACTTTATCCAGGTCCTCCAGCAGGTCGTTTATCAGCGGCATCGGATAAATCATCAGCTTAGTCAACCGATTCACCAGCCGGTAATCGATGCACAACCTTATATCCACCCCATTCTTCTTAATGATAATTACAATGGGCGAAGCCCATGGCGAGGTGGACGGCTGAATTATCTTGGTGGCCAGCAGACCCTTGATAAGCTCTGAAAGCTTTTCCCGATACTGGGGGGCGACTCTTCGGCATCTCTGTGCCACCGGCTTGGCGCCTCCCACATCAATATCACATACCGCCCCATGGGCGGCCGGAGGAAGTGCGTTCCCTGGTCCGATCAACAGATGCCGTCTTTTCCATATAATATCCTTCAATCTGCTGATCTCCTCCGGGGTGTTCACATCCGGGTCTCCCACTTGTAGATCGTCGATAGTGACCGCTGGGGGGCAAGGGGTCACCTCAGGTAACACCGCCATCTGCTCTTCCATGCCTTCAACGTATAGCTCGCCCCCTTCATGAATGCAGACTTGATCGGCTTCGGCTGCTTCCGAATCCTGCTCGGCCGGCTGGGCCGATCCGCCTTCGGCTATTTCCGAATTCTGCTCGGCCGGCTGGGCCGATCCGCCTTCGGCTATTTCCGAATTCTGCTCGGCCGGCTGGGCCGATCCGCTTTCACTTCGGTCGTCACAACTGTCATCGGGGCTGACCGTATATGCAACTCTGCTTGGTCCTTTCTCCCGACTCTGTCGTTCGTCCGTCTCCCTCTGAGTGGGCAAAACCAGTTCCGCGATCGGGGCGTAGCTTCGATCAATACATTCGGCCGGGTCCGGCGACGGCCGGCTCCGCGTCAATATTTTAGAAGGGGTCCGGTACTCGGGTTTATCCACCATCGGAGTCTGGTCCTCTTCTAACTCTTCCTCTTCGCTGACCAGATCGGTGGTTGCCTGAAAAGCCAGGTTTTGCCACTCGATATAGCGTCTTGAGCCAACAGTGACATAGCCCGGCCGGCGGGGCACTTTATCCTCGGCCAGCCACATTCCAACAATCACATCTTCATGCAAGGTGAGGGGCTTTTCGGAGACGTTGGTCACGCTTATGAAGTTGAGGTGACCACCCCCTTTAACGAACGATGGTACCCAGCACTCGCCCCTTGTCAGCCATAACTTACTCCGTCGGTCGTGTGGTCGTAACATTACTTCCACCGCTTTTCCCACTGGCACCGTTACAAACTGTCCTAGCTTGAGGAACTGGACGTGGGCGCCATATAAGGGCCGCCGGCCGGCCAGCTGGATCTGTACCTCGTCCGGCAACGTCAATGTCCCATGCGATAAGTCCAGCCGTATACCGGCCGGGACCATAAAATCCATGCCCAAAATTGCATCCTGCCCGGCCAACTTGCCTACCCAGGCGGTAAAGTAATATACCAGCGACCCAGCTAACGTAATCTTGACTCTTGTCCTTCCTTGGGTCATGTACGAACTCTCTCCAATGCCTATACATTCTAGCCGCTTCGTCTCGTCTATCTCACACCCCACCTTACGAGCAAAGGTGGTGTCTACGATAGACACTTCTGCGCCAGAGTCGAACAGCTTGGTAGCTCCCTGGTTATTGATTTTTCCATCCGCCTTGGCCTGCTTGAACCATTTATCCGGCGAGTGATACTTCCAATAACCTCGCGACTCGCCAGGTAACAGATTCAATTCCATTCGCACTTCAGACCGGGAGTACTCATCCGTCCGTATACTGCTCACCAGGAAGGGGTCAGCCGTACCGGCCGGGGACCGGGTGACGTAATCTTCAAACTTACATGTATTGTCGGTTATCCTTTGCTTTGCTTCTTGATTATCCTCTTTACCGACATATGCATAGATACTAACACTAGACCGCTCGGCTCGAACCAGATTCCAACCTGGCGAGCGATCTAGTTTAACATCTTTTCCGCTCCGGGCGGCAACATTCCAGCATGCTTGGTCGGGACGTACCACTCTTTCAACAGGTTGTAGAATTCCTCCATTGGGCACAGTCCCGCCTCATGCACCTCCCCGCAAGCCTTACACGTGAACAGACAGTGTTCCGCCGGTGTCCCTTCTTCTCGCACTTCTTGCACGTCAGCCGCTTCCAGCAGCTCCGGTCGTCATGCTTGATGGATCCACAGTGGGTGCACTTGCGCCTGGGGTAATCCTGGTCAGCTCGAGCCGGAAAACTCTTCGACTGACCGGAACCGGCTGGCAGCCTGGACGGCTGACTGGCTTCTGCCGAGAAAAGGTACCGATACTGTTCCTCCTCGGACTCGCCCCCAGATCGCTGATACTCCTCTTCCGAGCTGGTCGCGTCTGACTCTCGGGCGACCATGCGGACGGCCCGGGCCGTCCTGGTAGATGGCGGCCGGCCTCCTTGATCCGCGTTAAATCGGGACTTGAAACGGCCGGTTCCGACTGCCGCCTTGGGGCCTTGCTTCTTCGCCCTTAGGTACGTGCGCAACGTCAATTCCAGCTCCGTCGTATTCTTCAACCGCAGTAACGCCAGCTGGTCTGCCAGCTCCCGATCGTCCAACGTGCTGATGAAAAGTTCCACGTGTTCACGGGCAGCTTCCGACCTGCTGGTATCTTCTTTAACGGGAATATCCGCTCTCATGCCAGCGACATTTAAGCGATGGAGATACTCCAAGGGGGTCTCATCCGCTCGCTTCCTGGTGTGAAAATATTGTCGCGCCGCTGACATTCCAGCTCCGCAGTATTGCTCCTCGAACGCACCGGCCAATCCCCTCCAATTTCCTCGGGTTTCCCGGCTAAGCTGTTGGATCCAGTGTTTCGCTGGTCCCTTCATCAAATCCCCGAAGATCAGGCATTTCTCATAGTCCGACGTCCGGTCTCTGAGAAATGCCGACTTCGTCTTGCTCACCCATCCTCGGGCCTGGTCCTCGTCCGCGTCGCGTCCGGTGAAGTCTTTCAGCTCGGACGTGGCCGACATTCGCACCCTCGTGATCGCTCCCGAATCCGCGTCAAACGCCTGGGCCGAGGCCATATGGGCTCGGCGGGCCATCCCCAGATCCAAGTCATCCGGATCGTAATGGTACTTGGCCGACCTGACGGATTCCATATCCACGTCGCTGAGAGACAGCTTCCTGTTCGTTGGCCGACGTCCGGTCCGGCGACCTGTCTGACGGCTCGGCGAGGCGGCATGGGGTTCACTTTGCTTGGACTGCACCGACTCCATGTCTTCATCACTCGGCTTCCTCGCATAGTACTGGACTGGTCCGGGGGCCTGTGTTCCACGACGAGCAGGCTGGTCCGGTGACTTCGGACTGCCGCGGCTGGCGCTCAGCCGACGTTGCTCTTCCAAGTATCGCTCCATCATCGCCGAGAACATGTTTTGCAAGTGATCCGGCACCTGAGGAGCGACTTGAGGGGCGACTTGAGGGGCGGCTTGAGGGGCGACTTGAGGGGCGGCTTGAGGGGCAGCCGGGCTGCCAGATTGGCATTCCTTCTTAACCCGTCCATCCGCGTCTTCGTCTTCCTCCTTCGGTTCTGGATCCGCCGTCGCTGTCCGCCAGGCCTGTACGCTGTACTGGCCGGCGTTCTTCCGCTCGGGCGTACCCGGATCCTCACGTTCTCCAAGTCTCATGGCTGTCGCCACACGCGCTGCTCCCCTTGGGCCAAGCGTCATGCGGGTGATACCCACTGATGAATCAGATGAGTCTGCTTCCGAAGGGGCAGACTCGTACTGCGAAGAGCCTGAGTGTATACCGGCTGGTTTGCTTGTCGCCGGCGGCGTGGACGGCGCCACTCCAGTCGTAGCTGTCATCTTCTTCGACGGCGGCGAGCAACCCACTAGCGGTACCAAGTGGTCGTGCAGGGCGCTGGACGCCTCTTTCAACTTGTCCATCTTCAGATCAAACAACTCGTTCGGATCAAACACGCCGGTGTTAATGCCGGCTTGTTTGAGTTGATCGAATAGTCCTCTAATAAGGGACACGTGGCCGTCTGAGAGAGTTGGGGGAGAGACGGGACCTTTCAGTCCGCCTATGATCTTCGGCCGTGTTATTTTTAGCACCTTATCCGTCCGCAAGAATTGCCCCAACTCGTGAAGATGGAAAGCACGCTCCAAGTCGATATCCGTCGATAGGCCGTCCTGCTTCTCTTCTTCCTCTTCGAAGCGCGGTTTGTCTTTGTAGGTCGGATAATCCAATTCCTGCCAATCCGGTTTCTTTAGGGGTAGGGGGGCCAGATCGCGACTTGGTCCCGATCCGGCCGGCTTCCCACTCCGGTCGTATCCGACTCCCGCTTTTTCTTCCTTTATTTTTTCTTTTATATCCATAATATGCATTTGTTCGTTAGGATCATGGTCGGAACCATGATCCTTCCTCGGACTATGGCGACTTGCACCATAGTTCGATCCGGCTCCATCCGTGTAGCGGCCGGCACTGCAGTAAGTAGTACCGTAATCCGCCCCCGGCGGAGCCTCTAGGGGAGTAACTTCTTCTTTAATGTCAACCTCGAACTCCCCCAATCCGAGGCGACCATCGCATCCTTCCATCTTCAGCAGCATTGGGGGCGATATGCCTTCCCCAAATGCACCCGACACAACATCGTCAACAAATTTGACAGGTTTAGGTCTTTCGCCCGCTAGGGACTCGCGGTGATATCCAGGGTCACCAAGAGATCCGGCCACGCGCACCATTGTGGTGTAGTCGCTCTCAGAAAATCTTCCTGAGACGCGAACACCCACGGGGGTCCCAGACGACTGACTACCGGAGGGGGTACTCCGTCCATCCGAGTCATGATCCGATCCGGCTTGAGGCCGGCTAGATCGGTCGCTTCCATCCGCTTGATCGCGACTGCTCGAATGTTGCATGTTAAAAGCTCACCTTGTGTACCCGTCAGTACTGGGTGGTTAGCTCTCTTGATGGACCCTAGGGCGAAAAATGTAGATCCGTCCAATAGGGAGATGAAGTGTAGGACTAGGGGTAGCTCCTGGGCGGAAATCGTCACCGGGGAGCTCGTTGGGTAATATACTTGAACTTTGTATAGTGCCGGCTGGGCCGAGAATAGTCGATCGGCCAGCTAAACCAATAAGACACTTGAAGTTTGTATAGTGCCGGCTGGACCGAGAAGAATCAATCGGCCAGCTAAACCAATAACAATGAAGGGCGAATCCAAATGTGTAT
>MIQA02020624.1:0-18447 GCA_001887855.2 Sclerospora graminicola
CTGCACCGACTCCATGTCTTCGTCACTCGGCTCCCTCGCATAGTACTGGACTGGATCGGACGCCTGACTTCCACGACGGGCCGGCTGGTTCGGTGACTTCGGACTGCCGCGGCTGGCACTCAGCCGACGTTGCTCTTCCAAGTATCGATCCATCATCGCCGAAAACATGTTATGCAGGTGATCCGGCACTTGAAGGCTCTCCTGGGGATCGGCTTGAGGGGCGACTTGGGGGGCGGCCGGGCTGCCAGATCGACATTCCGTTTTGATCCGCCCATCCGCGTCTTCGTGTTCCTCCTTCGGTTCTGGATTCGCCGTCGCCGTCCGAGCCTGTACGCTATACTGGCTGGCTTTCTTCCGCTCGGGCGTATCCGTATCCTCACGTCCCCCAAGCCTCATGGCCGTCGCCACACGCGCTGCTCCCCTCGGGCCAAGCGTCATACGGGTGATACCCACCGATGAGTCGGATGGGTCCGCTTCCAAAGGAGCAGAATCGTACTGAGAAGAACCCGAGTGTATCCCGGCCGGTCTGCTTGCTGCCGGAGGCGTGGACGGAGCCACTCCAGTCGTGGCTGTCATCTTCTTCGACGGCGGCGAACAGCCCACTAGCGGTACCAAGCGGTCGTGCAGTGCGCTGGATGCCTCCTTCAACTTGTCCACCTTCAGATCAAACAGCTCGTTCGGATCAAACACGCCGGTGTTAATGCCGGCTTGTTTGAGTTGATCGAATAGTCCTCTAATAAGGGACACGTGGCCGTCTGAGAGAGTTGGGGGAGAGACGGGACCTTTCAATCCGCCTATGATCTTCGGCCGTGTTATCTTCAGCACCTTATTCGTCCGCAAGAACTGCCCCAACTCGTGAAGATGGAAAGCACGCTCCAACTCTGCATCCGTTGATAGGCCGTCTTGCTTTTCTTCTTCTTCTTCGAAACGCGGCCTATCTTTGCGGGTCGGATAATCCGATTCCTGCCAATCCCGTCTCTTTAGGGGTAGGTGGGCCGGATCGCGACTCCGGCCGGCTTCCCACTCCGGTCGTATCCGACTTCCGCTTCTTCTTTCTTAATTTTTTCTTCTTTTATATCCATAATATGCATTCGTTTGTTAGGATCATTGTCTCAACCATGATTCTTCCTCGGACTATGGCGACTTGCACCATAATCCGATCCGGCTCCAGCCGGGGTATAGCGGCCGGCACTACAGTGCGTAGTACCCTAATCCGGCACAGTACCGATTGTGGTGTAGTCGCTCTCAGAAAATCTTCCTGAGACGCGAACACCCACGGGGGTCCCAGACGACTGACTACCGGAGGGGGTACTCCGTCCATCCGAGTCATGATCCGATCCGGCTTGAGGCCGGCTGGATCGGTCGCTTCCATCCGCTTGATCGCGACTGCTCGAATGTTGCATGTTAAAAGCTCACCTTGTGTACCCGTCAGTACTGGGTGGTTAGCTCTCTTGATGGACCCTAGGGCGAAAAGTGTAAATCCGTCCAATAGGGAGATGAAGTGTAGGACTAGGGGTAGCTCCTGGGCGGAAATCGTCACCGGGGAGCTCGTTGGGTAATATACTTGAACTTTGTATAGTGCCGGCTGGGCCGAGAATAGTCGATCGGCCAGCTAAACCAATAGGACACTTGAAGTTTGTATAGTACCGGCTGGACCGAGAATAATCGATCGGCCAGCTAAACCAATAACAATGAAGGGCGAATCCAAATGTGTATCCACAGAAGGCCAAATGTCACCACTTCCCAATACTTGATACCGTGTTCAAAACACGGGCGACTTGAGGTGAGTATACGAAGTCGCCGCGACTCCCGGTCAGGGGACTTCCGGTGGGTTAACTTAACCTTCCCCGGGCAAACCAATAACAGCAAGAGGGGACCTTGTTAGCCCTCTGCCGTGAACCAATAAAAGCGACTTGTGTCTAAGAAAGCGAAACGTATACTGATTTATCCTATGTCCAATACTCCCTTTGTGTAACCTACCTCAAATAACACGTCTGACCAGTCATGTACCTTACCCGACGCAACCCGGCTAACTCCGACTCTGTGTACTGGTACGGCCGGTACACCAACCCCAAATGGTACCAACCCGGCCGGTACACTGAACCCATATGGTACCAGTCCGAATGGTACATTGTACCCGACCGGCTCGGCCGGATAGCCACCCATCCGCGCCCCTCGGCCGCTGACGCTAGCAGTCCCTTGGCAGCCTTTCCTACGATCCCGGTGCATACTCTTTCCACTAGAACAATCCTCTTCTTTCGGGCCCCTTCCACTCCATCCTTCCGCTATCCGCGCCTCGGCCGTCAGACATCCATAGTCCTCCCGTCTGCTCAGCCTGCCTGTCCGATTATCCACGCCCCGTTGTCAGGCCCGCCGGTCCGATTTCCAGCCTGGCGCCACCTGGCCGCTTGTAGGCTTCCTCGGCGGCGACTATCCGGCGTCTACACCCTTGGCCCTTATTTCCACCAATCAGAATGCGCCCTTCGAAAAGTACTTTGTATTATTCCATAAGTCGCTTCACCACAGCCGCCCCTGAGTCGCGACACGGCCGCACAACGGTCGGGACACGATCTCACCCGAACTCACTTGACCCGATACCGCCCATCCATGCCTCGCTTTGGTACGTCATCCCGCCTCTTCATAATATCTCCATAACTCGGTCGGTCTCCACACTGGCCAGCAAGCATGCTCACCAATACTAACATTGTCTTGATTCACCTCCAGTCTTGCAAATTGACAAGGCCAACGTCTGCCGCCTTGTTCTCGTGGATGACGACTCGCCTGCCAGCGGGGTGGAGATCGCAAAACCGCCGAAATCATCTCGCGCCCCCGATCTGGTGCTGTCGACCGCTGACGCCGAGGCTGCGCTCCGCGTTCACGGCCAAGCCTGCGGCGACCGAGACAAACTGAAAGTCGTCGTTTCTTCCCTTCGGGCGGAACTTCGATCCTGCCAGGACAACTATGAAGCTCTGTCTCAGAGCTTCAAAACTTCTTGCGCGATGTTGGACCGCCTGAACCCCCGGGTCGCCGAGCTGAAACTCGGTCGCAAAACAGCGGAGGATGAGGTGGCCCGCCTCCGGGCCATTGTGGGTCAGCTCACGGACGCTCTACAACGAGCGGCCGCGCCATCCACCCCGATCTCCGAAACGGCGGGGATGGAAAAAAGGCTGGACGTGTTGACCGCCCAGGTGGATGGCTTGGAGCAAATCCAAGCCGACTTGGTCCGTCAACTCGCCGCTGCCAACCGCCGGGCTGATGAAGCCGCCGTTCGGGGTCCATCTCCCGAAATAATCAATCTCCAAGAAAAGGTGGCCGATCTCGAATGCCAAGTCGCCGTCCTGACGGGAGAGCGCAACCGCCTCCGCATGTTGGAAGACGTCGTCGAACCTCTCCGGTCTGCCAATCAGGAATTGGTCCAACGATCCAAGCTTCAGCGTGAGTGCCTCGTCTCCTCTTACGTGATGGCCCAGTTGCTTACAGTTTTTATTTTCTTGTCACTCCGCAGTTCAACAGTTAGAACAGCTGAAACAGCAATCTGCTAAAATTCCGGACATGTCTCGGGAGCTTACGCATCTTCGTACCCGGCTCCGCCAGGTGTCCCAAGACCTGGATAAGGTGCGGGACAACCGCGACCACCTGCGCGACTCCCACGCCCAGGCCCTTCGCCAAATCACGGATCTGGAGCGGCAGTTGCAAGAAGCCACTTCTCGGCAACAGGAATTGCGGTCTGAGCTGTACCGGGCCCGCCAGGAGAATTCCGACGCCCATGCCATACTGGCTCGGGCGGACCGTGTTTGTCATGCCATGCTGGATAAAGAGGATCGTTTTAGGTCCTTGTTGTGTGGACTTCAAGACCAGCTTGAGGCGACTCAGAGCCAGGCCGCTCCCCTTTTTCGAGCTCCTCCCAAGGTACGGGAATCCGTCTTGTCTGTCTTGGGAATGGTGGATCAGTGGAAGACTTCTCCGCCGAACCCAACCCCGTTGCCCGCTGCAGCAGGGTCGGAACCTGAGGAACATCCCGCCGGCTCCGATTCGCCCCTTGCCGGTTCCAATTCTTCGTCCGCCCCGGCAGGATCGCAGGGCCAAAAACGTCCGGCCGGCTTTAGCCCCTCTTTTGCCGATGCCAGCCCGCCTAAGAGGAGGAAGCAGAGCGAATCCCCACCCTCGCGCCAATGTTCTCCAGGCAAGTCGGACGACGGGGAAGAGCCCGGGTCGGAGAGCGAGGACAGCCTGTTCGCGGAGCGGACACCTCTTCCATCCCCTCAATACACTCCCGGTAGAACCGGTCTCACCCCCAGTTCTAACTCTGAAGAAGACTCGGAATCCGAAGCGGCCGCGCCCTCTTCTGAGTCAGCGGCCGTGCCCTCTTCTGAGCCAGCGGCCGCGTCGCCTAATCCTTCTTCGGACTCGGGGCCATCCTCCCCTTCGGTTATCTATGACGACGACGAAGAAGACGAGGATTACGAGGCTCAGCAAGTCAACGTTGCGTTAATCCGTTCTCGCGCGGATACCCGTCGCCGCCCTTCCCGTTCCGGTAGGCGAACGACGAGTCCAGTGGAATCCGATCAGATCATCGATCTGCAGACCCCGCCGCCGGCAGGTTTTGGTTCCGGGGAACATGAGCCGTCCGACCCATCCTTGCCTCCCAGCATTGTCGACGCCCCGGCCGCTTCGGTCGCACGTAACTCGAGTTCCGACGGAGTGGCCGAGGAGAAAGTGGAAGACAACGACGAGGACATCCCTGATCAGTGGTTAACCCCTCCCGACCTGAGTGACTCAGACGAACCTCTTTCCCAGGCTCCGGCCAAACAACGACGATCAACCCCGGCCGGGTCACGTACTACACGCCGGCCCCACCGACCGGCGGCCACGTCTAAGGTCCGGAGGAGTACTCTACCTCCTACGCCCTCTTTTCCCAAACTTCCGCTTCTGTGGTTATCGGGAGGGCGTTTCCCCAGTGGGGCGGATCGGCCTGCCATACTGCCTTGGCCAGTCGAGCAACTGGGCAACACCAGTCTGGCTGATATCTCCAGTTCCCAACTCGCTCACTCTCTGTCCCGTCCGCCTCTCTGGTTGTTCCCACGATCTTACAAGGCGCCGTCTCCAAAGACTTGGGACCCTGACCTGATGAGGTCGGGCGCCATCGACACACTCATGAAGACCGAACCCTGGAAAATCTTGCACACCAAGATGCCGGATATGGGGCTTCCATCCGATCCATGGTTCACGGAATTCAAAGCGAGACTTCATGATTTCACCGTGGCTCACGCTCGGGCCATCTGGGAGTCTACCCACTTCCTGTACATCTCGGCCGAGGACAAGCGAGCGGACGAGTCCCTCCGCAGGTACTCCCTTGCCCGTAAGAATCGTCGGGGACGAGCTTCCGAGGCGTGGGTCCGTCTGTGTACGTTCATCATGGCGGGTATCCGGGATGGTAAATGTGACTTGGACCTGTTTCTTTTCCCGTTCATGCTCCATCTACCAAACCGCAGGAGTGGAAATGCAGCGGAAGGAGGGACGTGGTATCCCGGCCTAGGTGCGTTGGATCAGACCACCTCTCTTTCTCAATCTTTGGCGGCCATTGACCAGCAAGATCCTTGGCGCAATCAATACCGCGCACGGCCCTCCGACCACCCTGGGCTTCGGGTGACTCGGCTCCGAGGCAAGTATAGTCATCGACGGGGATGAGTAGTCGGGCTTGCTTTAATTCTTCCATTTCTCTCAGTTTTTTTCTTTTTTAATATATCCATCTGTTCTTCTTCCGTTCCCACTCCAAACATTCACTGTTGACTACTAACCGTGGTTAGCCTCGCCAGGTCTGCTCGGGGTCCGCCTAGAGGGACCTTTCATTGCTGCAGGGCACTTCTTGGTCCGATCGGGCGTGGACGCCCTGTTCCCAGTCGCGGTCGCTATATTCCCCTTCCATAGGACGGCTGGATTCGGGCGATGGGCCCTCGTCTCTAGCGGCCGGTTTGATTATCTCCGATAGCTTGTTCATCTCCGCCAATTCGTCCAACAATCCTGGATCCGAGACGGTGAGTCCGGTCTGATCTCGCATGGCCAAGGTGGCCAGATGGTCTGCGCTGTTATTCCAGTCTCGTTTGACGTGCAGCAATTCGTGCTCCGGCCATCTCCGCAAGGCGGACATAACCCGATCATTCAACAGCCTCAGCCGCGGCGCCTTGCAATCTATCTCTCCGGTGATTTGCCGGATCACTAGGTTGGAATCACCGCATATGATGATCCGCCCCTGTGTCCGGCCAGCCAACAGATCTAGAGAAAGCAGCAGTCCTCTATACTCCGCTTCGTTCACCGTGATGCCAGGCGTGAAATCCGAGGCGGCCGCGATCGCCTTCCATTCGGGCAGCTTCCACAAAATGGCACTATAGGCCCCGACCCCTTTCTTTACACTCGCCGACCCATCGAAACTCAAAACCATTAGTTCCTCCGTGGGTCCCACTGTTGGCGGCGGCAATACGATAGTTTGTCGAGGCTGCTTCCGAGGTGCGATCGCTATCAGTGCTTCCTCCACTTCTGCCCTGGGGGTAATACTGGCAGCCAGTGTGCCCAGTATTTCCTCTTCCCCTTTAGTACACTTAATCACTTCGAGGGACCACTGAGACAACAAAGCCGCCCATCTCCCCAGCCGGCCATCAATCCCATTCGCCGTCAGGAGCCATGATAGGGTCGACCGTCTGGATAGTACTTTGATAGGCCGAGACACCAGCATAGTATAACACACATCCAAGATCCGTAATAGAGCCAGAACTTCCTTATCCACCAACCCATAATTAACTTCATTAACTTTCAAGGTCCGGCTGGTGAAGGTCACGGGACAGTACACTCCATCATGATCTTGCACGAGAGCGGCCGAGATGGCCCACTTGTTAGCGTAGATGATGACCACCGGAGTCTTATTAACATCGAAATGTTTCAGGACCGGTGTGGTCGCCATCTTCGCCTTTAGCATGCCAAAAGCCACCATCGCTCGGGTCATGTGGTCGTCCGGGCCGGCCGCGCCGGGGTCCGGCGATCGGTCGCTTGCCTGGGCAGATAAGGGCGCTTCCCCATTGGCTGAAATACTCGAGGAGGGCGCTTCCCCATTGGCTGAAATAACCGAAAAGGGCGCTTCCTCATTCGCTGAAATAACCGAAATGGGCGCTTCCCCATTGGCTGAAATAACCGAAAAGGTCGCTTCCTCATTCGCTGAAATAACCGAAAAGGGCGCTTCCTCATTGGCTGAAATTGCCGGCCCGGCTTGCGTCTCCGCTTGCCTATCCTGCTCTCTCAGCTTATGGTAATCCACCTCCCGCAACTCATACAAGACCGCCGCATAGACTGCAAAATCCTCGATGAACCGACTGTAATAATTCAGGCTCCCCAAAAAGGATTGCATAGCCTTTAGGGATCGCGGGAAAGGCAGATTACTCAAGGACTCCAAATCCTTCGGGTTAGCCTCCAATCCGGCAATCGACACTTGATGACCCAGATAGGTCACCTTAGTCTTTCCCCAGAAACTCTTAACCACACTAATCGAAAGATTCCACTTTTCACACGTAATCATCAACTTCTCCACTTTGTCACACAGTAAATCCCAGGTAGTTGCCGTAACGAGAATGTCATCAATGTAAGACCGCCGCCCCAAAACTGAAGGTTTTGGGTCGGGGTCCGGGTCACCTTCGGCGAACACATCCCCGACCAGAGCCGGATCTTGATCCGCCTTGATCTTGAAGTGTCCGTACAGCGCGTTATCTATCAACCGTTGATAAATCTGCGGGGCATTCTTCAGACCGAACGGCATCCGGTTCCACTCGAACAACCCGAAAGGCGTCACGAATGCAGAGATCTCCCGTGCACGATCGGTCATGGAGACCACCCAGAATCCACTGGCCATGTCCAATGAGCAATACCACAAAACTTTATCCAGGTCCTCCAGCAGGTCGTTTATCAGCGGCATCGGATAAATCATCAGCTTAGTCAGCCGGTTCACCAGCCGGTAATCGATGCACAACCTTATATCCACCCCATTCTTCTTGATAATAATTACAATGGGCGAAGCCCATGGCGAGGTGGACGGCTGAATTATCTTGGTGGCCAGCAAACCCTTGATAAGCTCTGACAGCTTTTCCCGATACTGGGGGGCGACTCTTCGGCATCTCTGTGCAACCGGCTTGGCGCCTCCCACATCAATATCACATACCGCCCCATGGGCGGCCGGAGGAAGTGCGTTCCCTGGTCCGATCAACAGATGTCGTCTTTTCCATATAATATCCTTCAATCTGCTGATCTCCTCCGGGGTGTTCACATCCGGGTCTCCCACTTGTAGATCGTCGATAGTGACCGCTGGGGGGCAGGGGTCACCTCAGGTAGCACCGCCATCTGCTCTTCCATGCCTTCAACGTATAGCTCGCCCCCTTCATGAATGCAGACTTGATCGGCTTCGGCTGCTTCGGGATCTTGGTCGGCCGGCTGGGCCGATCCGCCTTCGGCTATTGATTCTGCTCGGCCGGCTGGGCCGATCCGCCTTCGGCTATTTCCGAATTCTGCTCGGCCGGCTGGGCCGATCCGCTTTCACTTCGGTCGTCAACAACTGTCATCGGGGCTGACCGTATATGCAACTCTGCTTGGTCCTTTCTCCCGACTCTGTCGTTCGTCCGTCTCCCTCTGAGTGGGCAAAACCAGTTCCGCGATCGGGGCGTAGCTTCGATCAATACATTCGGCCGGATCCGGCGACGGCCGGCTCCGCGTCAATATTTTAGAAGGGGTCCGGTACTCGGGTTTATCCACCATCGGAGTCTGGTCCTCTTCTAATTCTTCCTCTTCGCTGACCAGATCGGTGGTTGCCTGAAAAGCCAGGTTTTGCCACTCGATATAGCGTCTTGAGCCAACAGTGACATAGCCCGGCCGGCGGGGCACTTTATCCTCGGCCAGCCACATTCCAACAATCACATCTTCATGCAAGGTGAGGGGCTTTTCAGAGACGTTGGTCACGCTTATGAAGTTGAGGTGACCACCCCCTTTAACAACAGATGGTACCCAGCACTCGCCCCTTGTCAGCCATAACTTACTCCGTCGGTCGTGCGGCCGTAACATTACTTCCACCGCCTTTCCCACTGGCACCGTTACAAACTGACCTAGCTTGAGGAACTGGACGTGGGCGCCAAATAAGGGCCGCCGGCCGGCCAGCTGGATCTGTACCTCGTCCGGCAACGTCAATGTCCCATGCGATAAGTCCAGCCGTATACCGGCCGGGACCATAAAATCCATGCCCAAAATTGCATCCTGCCCGGCCAGCTTGCCTACCCAGGCGGTGAAATAGTATACCAACGACCCAGCTAACGTAATCTTGACTCTTGTCCTTCCTTGGGTCATGTATGAGCTTTCTCCAATGCCGATACATTCCTGCCGCTTCGTCTCGTCTATCTCACACCCCACCTTACGAGCAAAGGTGGTGTCCACGATAGACACTTCTGCTCCAGAGTCGAACAGCAAGGTAGCTTTCTGGTTATTGATTTTTCCATCCGCCTTGGCCTGCTTGAACCATTTATCCGGCGAGTGATACTTCCAATAACCTCGCGACTCGCCAGGTAACAAGTTCAATTCTATTCGCACTTCAGACCGGGAATACTCATCCGTCCGTATACTGCTCACCAGGAAGGGGTCAGCCGTACCGGCCGGGGACCGGGTGACGTAATCGTCAAACTAACATGTATTGTCGGTTATCCTTTGCTTTGCTTCTTGATTATCCTCTTACCGACATATGCATAGATACTAACACTAGACCGCTCGGCTCGAACCAGATTCCAACCTGGCAAGCGATCTAGTTTAACATCTTTTCCACTCCGGGCGGCAACATTCCAGCATGCTTGGTCGGGACGTACCACTTCTTCAACAGGTTGTAGAATTCTTCAATTGGGCACAGTCCCGCCTCATGCACCTCCCCGCAAGCCTTACACGTGAACAGGCAGTGTTCCGCCGGGTGTCCCTTCCTCTCGCACTTCTTGCACGTCAGCCGCTTCCAGCAGCTCCGGTCGTCATGCTTGATGGATCCACAGTGGGTGCACTTGCGCCTGGGGTAATCCTGGTCAGCTCGAGCCGGAAAACTCTTCGACTGACCGGAACCGGCTGGCAGCCTGGACGGCTGACTGGCTTCTGCCGAGAAAAGGTACCGATACTGTTCCTCCTCAGACTCGCCCCCAGATCGCTGATACTCCTCTTCCGAGCTGGTCGCGTCTGACTCTCGGGCGACCATGCGGACGGCCCGGGCCGTCCTGGTAGATGGCGGCCGGCCTCCTTGATCCGCGTTAAATCAGGACATGAAACGGCCGGTTCCGACTGCCGCCTTGGGGCCTCGCTTCTTCGCCCTTAGGTACGTGCGCAACGTCAATTCCAGCTCCGTCGTATTCTTCAGCCGCAGTAACGCCAGCTGGTCTGCCAGCTCCCGATCGTCCAACGTGCTGATGAAAAGTTCCACGTGTTCACGGGCAGCTTCCGACCGGCTGGTATCTTCTTTAACGGGAATATCCGCTCTCATGCCAGCGACATTTAAGCGATGGAGATACTCCAAGGGGGTCTCATCCGCTCGCTTCCTGGTGTGAAAATATTGTCGCGCCGCTGACATTCCAGCTCCGCAGTATTGCTCCTCGAACGCACCGGCCAATCCCCTCCAATTTCCTCGGGTTTCCCGGCTGAGCTGTTGGATCCAGTGTTTCGCTGGTCCCTTCATCAAATCCCCGAAGATCAGGCATTTCTCATAGTCCGACGTCCGGTCCCTGAGAAATGCCGACTTCGTCTTGCTCAACCATCCCCGGGCCTGGTCCTCATCCGCGTCGCGTCCGGTGAAGTCTTTCAGCTCGGACGTGGCCGACATTCGCACCCTCGTGATCGCTCCCGAATCCGCGTCAAACGCTTGGGCCGAGGCCATATGGGCTCGGCGGGACATCCCCAGATCCAAGTCATCCGGATCGTAATGGTACTTGGCCGACCTGACGGATTCCATATCCACGTCGCTGAGAGACAGCTTCCTGTTCGTTGGCCGACGTCCGGTCCGGCGACCTGTCTGACGGCTCGGCGGGGCGACATGGGATTCACTTTGCTTGGACTGCACCGACTCCATGTCTTCATCGCTCGGCTCCCTCGCATAGTACTGGACTGGTTCGGGGGCCTGTGTTCCACGACGAGCTGGCTGGTCCGGTGACTTCGGACTGCCGCGGCTGGCGCTCAGCCGACGCTGCTCTTCCAAGTATCGCTCCATCATCGCCGAGAACATGTTTGGAGGTGATCCGGCACCTGGAGGCTGAGCTCTTGAGGGGCGACTTGGGGGGCTACTTGAGGGGCGGCTTGAGGGGCAGCCGGGCTGCCAGATTGGCATTCCTTCTTAATCCGCCCATCCGCGTCTTCGTCTTCCTCCTTCGGTTCTGGATCCGCCGTCGCTGTCCGCCAGGCCTGTACGCTGTACTGGCCGGCGTTCTTCCGCTCGGGCGTACCCGGATCCTCACGTCCTCCAAGTCTCATGGCTGTCGCCACACGCGCTGCTCCCCTTGGGCCAAGCGTCATGCGGGTGATACCCACCGATGAATCAGATGAGTCCGCTTCCGAAGGGGCAGACTCGTACTGCGAAGAGCCTGAGTGTATACCGGCCGGTTTGCTTGTCGCCGGCGGCGTGGACGGCGCCACTCCAGTCGTAGCTGTCATCTTTTTCGACGGCGGCGAGCAACCCACTAGCGGTACCAAGTGGTCGTGCAGGGCGCTGGACGCCTCCTTCAACTTGTCCATCTTCAGATCAAACAACTCGTTCGGATCAAACACGCCGGTGTTGATGCCGGCTTGTTTGAGTTGGTCGAATAGTCCTCTAATGAGGGACACGTGGCCGTCTGAGAGAGTTGGGGGAGAGACGGGACCTTTCAATCCGCCTATGATCTTCGGCCGTGTTATTTTTAGTACCTTATCCGTCCGCAAGAATTGCCCCAACTCGTGAAGATGGAAAGCACGCTCCAAGTCGATATCCGTCGATAGGCCGTCCTGCTTCTCTTCTTCCTCTTCGAATCGCGGTTTGTCTTTGTAGGTCGGATAATCCAATTCCTGCCAATCCGGTTTCTTTAGGGGTAGGGGGGCCAGATCGCGACTTGGTCCCGATCCGGCCGGCTTCCCACTCCGGTCGTATCCGACTTCCGCTTTTTCTTCCTTTATCTTTTCTTTTATATCCAAAATATGCATTCGTTCGTTAGGATCATGGTCGGAACCATGATCCTTCCTCGGACTATGGCGACTTGCACCATAGTCCGATCCGGCTCCATCCGTGTAGCGGCCGGCACTGTAGGTAGTACCGTAATCCGCCCCCGGCGGAGCCTCTAGGGGAGTAACTTCTTCTTTAATGTCAACCTCGAACTCCCCCATTCCGAGGCGACCATCGCATCCTTCCATCTTCAGCAGCATTGGGGGCGATATGCCTTCCCCCAATGCACCCGACACAACATCGTCAACAAATTTGACAGGTTTAGGTCTTTCGCCCGCTAGGGACTCGCGGTGATATCCAGGGTTACCAAGAGATCCGGGCACGCGCACCATTGTGGTGTAGTCGCTCTCAGAAAATCTTCCTGAGACGCGAACACCCACGGGGGTCCCAGACGACTGACTACCGGAGGGGGTACTCCGTCCATCCGAGTCATGATCCGATCCGGCTTGAGGCCGGCTGGATCGGTCGCTTCCATCCGCTTGATCGCGACTGCTCGAATGTTGCATGTTAAAAGCTCACCTCGTGTACCAGTCAGTACTGGGTGGTTAGCTCTCTTGATGGACCCTAGGGCGAAAAGTGTAAATCCGTCCAATAGGGAAATGAGGTGTAGGACTAGGGGTAGCTCCTGGGCGGAAATCGTCACCGGGGAGCTCGTTGGGTAATATACTTGAACTTTGTATAGTGCCGGCTGGGCCGAGAATAGTCGATCGGCCAGCTAAACCAATATGACACTTGAAGTTTGTATAGTACCGGCTGGACCGAGAATAATCGATCGGCCAGCTAAACCAATAACAATGAAGGGCGAATCCAAATGTGTAATGAGGAGATACAACTCCACACTCTTCCACAGAAGGCCAAAATGTCACCACTTCCCAATACTTAATACCGTGTTCAAAACACGGGCGACTTGAGGCGAGTATACGAAGTCGCCGCGACTCCCGGTCAGGGGACTTCCGGTGGGTTAACTTAACCTTCCCCGGGCAAACCAATAACAGCAAGAGGGGACCTTGTTAGCCCTCTGCCGTGAACCAATAAAAGCGACTTGTGTCTAAGAAAGCGAAACGTATACTGATTTATCCTATGTCCAATACTCCCTTTGTGTAACCTACCTCAAATAACACGTCTGACCAGTCATGTACCTTACCCAACGCAACCCGGCTAACTCCGACTCTGTGTACCGGTACGGCCGGTACACCAACCCCAAATGGTACCAACCCGGCCGGTACACCGAACCCATATGGTACCAGTCCGAATGGTACATTGTACCCGGCCGGCTCGGCTGGATAGCCACCCATCCGCGCCCCTCGGCCGCTGACGCTAGCAATCCCTTGGCAGCCTCTCCTACGATCCAGGTGCCTACTCCTTCCACTAGAACAATCCTCTTCTTTCAGGCTCCCTTCACTCCATCCTTACGAACAGTCCGCCATCTCGGCCGTCCGCCATCCGCGCCTCGGCCGTCAAACATCCGTGGTCTTCCCGTCTACTCAGCCCGCCTGTCCGACTATCCACGCCCCTTGTCAGGCCCGCCGGTCCAATTTCCAACCTGGCGCCGCCTGGCCGCTTGTAGACTTCCTCGGCGACGACTATCCGGCGCCCACACCCTTGGTCCATATTTCCACCAATCAGAATGCGCCCTTTGGAAAGTACTTTGCATTATTTTATAAGTCGCTTCACCACAGTCTTGCAGTTTGCATAACAGGGACCGAAACCGATGCTCTTTATCCAGCAGGGCGGTGCAAACACGGTCAGCCGGAATCAGCTCATCATGAGCGTCATGATAACTTCTCTGGACCTGGTAAAGCTCGGATCGCAGCTCTTGTCGCCGGGAAGAAGCTTCTTGCAACTGTTTCTCCAAGGAAAAAATGTGCCGGAGAGCTTGAGCATGCGAATCTCGCAGGTGGTCTCGGTCGTCCCGCATGGCGTCTAATTCGTGGGACAGCTGGCGGTATCCCACACGAAGATGCGATAACTCTTGGGATACGTCGGAAAACTCGGCAGACTGTTGTTTCAGCTGTTCCAACTGTTGGACTGCGGAATGATAAGGGCATGGAAACTGTTAGCAAACAAGTTACAACATTGGAAGGGGGAAAGCACTTAGGAGCGATAGCTTCATCGGCCCGGCGGTTGGAGGAAGCAAGCTGCTGGACCAGATCAGTTTGGATGTGTTTCAAGCTATCCACTTGGACGGCTAACTCCTCCATCTTTTTTTTCATCTCCGCCACTTCGGAGGTGAGGCGGACGGTGCAGCGGTCTGTTGTAGAGCGTCGGTAAGCTGGCCTACATTGGCCCTGAGGCGGGTTATGTCGTCCACTGCTTCCTGACGGCTCCGCTTCAGCTCGGAGATTCGGGGCCCCGCGCGGTCCAGTATTGCGCAAAGTGTCACACATCTCTGCGACAGAAATTAAGAGTCGGCCTGACAGGATCGGAGCTTTGCCTGAAGGGAAGAGATGGCGGCCCTCAATCTGTCCCGGTCACCACAAGCCTGACCGTGATGCGGAGCGCCGTGTGAACAACAGCTGGCGACAGCACCAGATCGGGAGTACGGGACGAATCCGGCGGTTCTGCGATTTCCACCCCGCAGGCAGGCGAGTTATAATCCACCAGAATAAGTCGGCATATGTCATCCTCGTCGATTTGCAGAAACTGAAAATATATCAAGATAAGGTCCGCATCTGCGGATAAGACTGCAAGCCGTCCAGAAGGAACGGGTTCACGAAAATTGCCATAAATCAGTCGGATGACGTACCAAAGCGGGGCGTAGGTAAGAAGGATCAGATCGACTTGGTTCAGGTAAGGTCGAGCGTCAACCGTTGTGCGGCTGTGACAAGACTCAGGGGCGGCTGTGGTAAAGTGACTTGTGAATTAATTAAGGGGAAGGTGTGAAATACTTTCCTGAGGGCGCCTTCTGATTAGCGGAAAATGCAGACCAAGGGCGTAGATGCCGGGTGGCAGTCGCCGAGCGTATCTACCAGCGGCAGGACGGTGGAATCGGGCCAGATGGGTGTGGTCGAGATGTGGGTAGTTGGGCTAGCGGACCAGATGAACCGGATGACCTCAGACAGTGGACGACCAAAGGGCTGATAGTTCGGAAGGTATGGGCGAAGGGTCCTGAAGGAGGTTGAGTTTCATAGAGGACGAATGAGGCACCAGGGTCGGACGTGGAGCTGCCAAGGAAGTGCTAACGCCCGCGGTCAAGTGAGCTTAGATGGATGGCCATCCGGCCGATCCGGCTGGGTTCGGTGTACCGGTCGGGCTGGTAGCAGCTGGGGTTGGTGTACCGGCCGGGCCGGTACACAAAAGAGCATCCGATCGGAGTTAACCGGTCCACTTCAGGTAAGACACATAACTGTCCAGCCAGGATAGTTGGGGTAGGTTACACAAAAGGGAGTGTTGGACATAGGGATAAAAATCAGTATACGTTTCGCTTTCTTAGACACAAGTCGCTTTCATTTGTTCACAGCAGAGGGCTAACAAGGTCCCCTCTTGCTGCTATTGGTTTGCCCGGGGAAGTTTAAATTAACCCACCGGAAGTCCCCTGATCGGGAGTCGCTGCGTTGTGTATACTCACCTCAAGTCGCCCGTGTTTTGAACACGGTATATCTCGTATTGGAGAGTGTGGTAACGTTTTGGCCTACTGTGGAAGATTGTGGAGTTCCCCATTACGTACACGACTGAATTTACCCCTTTATTATTATTGGTTTGGCTGGCCGATCGATTATTCTCGGTCCAACCGTCGCAGTATACAAATTTCAAGTATATTGCCAATCGAGCTCCCCGGAGAAGATTTCCGCCCAGGAGCTACCCCTAGTCCTAACCCTCGTCTCCTTATTCGACAGACTTTTCACTTTTCGCTCTAGGGTCTATCAAGAGAGCGCAACCGCCAGTGCTGACGGGTACACAAGGTGAGCTTTTCGAAAATGGATCATCCAAGTCGTCACGACCAAGGTGATGGAGTCCTTGGTACTCTGCTTCGTTCACAGTTATGCCAGGCGTGTAATCTGAAGCAGCAGCGACCACTTTCTACTCGGGCAACTTCCACAAAATAGCACTATAGGCCGCTACTCCCTTCTTTACGCTTGCCGACCCATCAAAACTCAGAACCATTAGTTTTTCCGTGGGTCCCACTGTTGGCGGTGGTAATATGATGGATTGTCGCGGCTGCTTCCGAGGCGCTGTAGCTATCAGCGCTTCATCCACGGCTGCCCTTGGGGTGATGCAGGCCGCTAACGTGCCCATTATCTCCTCTTCATCCTCAGTACACTTGATTACTTCGAGAGACCACTTATACAGCAGAGCAGTCCATCTACCAAGCCGACCGTCAATTACATTTGCTGTCAGAAGCCATGACAGGGTCGACCGTCTAGGTTAGTACTGTGGTGAAGCGATCTGACAAAAAATGTTGAGAATAAGGTGGACCACACATGACCATTGATTGGTGACAATGGGAACACCCATCAAGATGGGACATTTGATGGGTGGGACAGGCTTATCTCGTATACTACGAAAGGTTTGGTTGACAACGGGCTTTCGTAGTGTGAAGGGATAAGCTAAGTACCTTTACATATTTTTTTTTAAAAGTACAGTCTATTTAGTCATTAGTCACTATTAGCTGTCACGAATTTCCTAAGCACATTCTGAAGGCTTCTCTCTGATCTCGCTGAGTAGTCCGCTGTTTGGAACTGTCGTAATCTTCGCTGATCATGGTGCTGCCCTCGTCTGCTGCTAGTAAACACTTCAATGCACACTTGTAATTGAACTCCTCGCACTCGGGTGTGATATCCTTTGGCCTCAAATGCTGCTGTAGCTTGTACTTGTTCAATCGCTTTATTCCAAATTATTTCTGTCTGCTCCCGACACGTCCGTTTGATCCCCTTATGTATCGTATCGTTTCTCATCTGCCAAAGCGTTGTAATTCCAATAGAACAAATCCCCCACCAGATACGTTTGAAACTTTCCGCGCATTCCTCTGCTTGGTCTCCGCATCGTTCCACTAGTTCTTTCAAGATGGATTTCCCTATAGGCGGCGGGTGTCTGGTCATGCAATGTCGTTGAAACGTCTCCACCCGAGATACTTCGATTCTGTTACCACACCAATGACTAATAAGGCGTGCCCAGAAATCCTGGGCTCTTCGGCACCCCCACATAATATGTGATACCCCTTTCCCCGGCGATGTGCACTCTGAGTCAATTGCACACCGCCGCGCCGATTCATAACCGTCATAGAAGACATTCAACTGCATTGTTGCCGCTCGATATATTGTCCAAGCCGGATAGTCTGTTAACATGTGTCTGTGATTCCAAAGTCCTTCAGGTGGTTGTTCAAGCCAATCGAAAGCAACTCGGTCCTTCGCACATTTCGCCGTCCACTTATCCACTATTCTCCGCAATGGTCTCGCCACGTAGCCTTGATAAAGTGCCTTGAAAGAACGCCTTAATCGAAAGCTCACCGCCTGACTCTGGGTTTTCTCTTGTACCATCCACGGCACCGCATGCAGAAGTGGGTTAGCCTCAAAAACCACCCTCCCTTCTTTATCTGGATCCTGTTTATTCTTGTCCAAGTCATAGTTTACCCAGTACAGTCCATCCTGTTGCTGTTGAAACCGAACCTCTCGATCAGTGTCCGAGCAAAAACCGCTTACAATGTGTGGTGCCTCCCGATGCCACTTGACTTTCGCTAGTGAACGAACAGGATTCCATACTGCTATCGGCGGTGGTCGACCTATCGTCTCCCCAATGCCTACCCGTGGCGAACAGAGAATGATAATTGTCAGCCAGCGTAGTGTTTTCGCTCCTGTGTGCCCCTTGGTTTCCGCTTGTACTTTCCATAGGAACTTGGATTGGCTGGCCCTTTTTATGTTTAGCTCCTGGATGGAGTGTCTCGGTATACGGTCGTATTTGATTCCTGGCACTGCAAACCCAGAGACTTCCCGAATCCACGGGTTGTCCGCCCATAAATACGTTCCCCAGAATACTTGAATATGTTTTGGCATACATTTGTGCCAGCCACAGGCGTCAATATCAACTGTTATTGTGATTTCCTGTCCTCGTAGTACTGCCTTACTCGGGTGTAATCCTTGAGTGTCACAATCTGTTAAAATTAAGGGCATCCAACGCTGTACGTACCTGTGAATCCTCTCAATGTCTTGCTTCGCCGGGCCTAGCATTTGTCTCAGCTGTTCCGTTGTTCTCTTTTGAGTAGACCACGCTTCTCT
>MIQA02020626.1:0-12810 GCA_001887855.2 Sclerospora graminicola
CTTCTTTTCCTTTGTATTCAGTGTAGGTACTATCAACCCAAGAGATGCACTTCCGCTCGCTGGATCGAGGCAGCGGCCGTCCGCTGGAGGGGTTCGATTCCCCTCGGAAGTATTGAATCAGGTTCAAAAGGTAGGTGTCCTGTTTTTTTAAATTAACTAACAAGCGACTGGTGATCGATGATGCAGTTAACCTTGGCGTGCCTTCGGGCTGTTAGCCTTGGTGTGCATTCAAAGAAAGCTAGCTCGCGTATGATTGTATGTGTAATAGATTGGTTGAAACGTGCCGCATTTTTATTATGTTTCTTACTTCCCTGCTTCTTTAGCTTCGTATTCAATGTAGGTCTTGCGCACAAGTGCACGTCGTGCTTTTTCAAATTTGACGATCAGTGTGTTGCTGACGTCCTGGCGCGTTTCCCACGTTGGTGCCAGTCAACCAGGTAGTAAATTACCCCGTCAATGCGTTTGCGGTCGAGAAGGCGACGGGCGCCGTAGAGTGGACGCTCTTCGAGCGAACCGTCCCCAATCCATTCGCCGTCTTCACTGGTTTTGCTAGGAACAAGCCAGCCATCTATGTCGGCCTTTCGAATGACGGTCGTGGATCGGTCACGCGTCATTTTAGCCGTCACAGCGAAAAGAAGCACAGTGAGTGCTTCAGGTAAGTGTGTTATACCTTCCACAGTGAGTATCATGCTCAGTCGAAGGTGGCGAATGGCGTCGTCATTGATGCGGTATTTTTTACCCTCTTTGCTGATCGCACGAATAGATGAGATGACCAAGCCCTTGAATACTTTCTTGGAGCACAGATCGTTTTCTTTCACTCGTTGGATAGGCATCTAAGGAGGTGGCGGACGTTTTCAAGAGTAATAGAAGAAAAGTATAATCGGAGAAATGAATGGTTTGTTTCACACCACAGTTGGCCATGCGTTTTTTTTATTTTTTATGTACAGGTTAAACGAAGCCTTCTATTTATGGTCCGGCGTCGCAAGTGTTGCAAGATGAAAAATTTATCGGAGAAATGCATGGTTTGGTTTTACACCACTGTTGGCGCATGAATTGTTTTTTTATTTATTTATTTACAGGTACGAATCCTTCTATTTATGGCCGGCGTTGCAAGTGCGCGTCATGGCGGAGCTGTAGAAGCATCATCTGATACAGGGACGAGAGTCGCTCGGCTCACACGCGGGGTGGGATCCTCTACAAGCCCTGCTCGAACACGCAAATGGAATTCGCGGATGTGGATGTCTAGCGCGCTTGATCGATGTAGCGCACGGAATGCTTTTAGTACCGTTCCACACGAACGCGCGCGGATTTTCCGCGGGGCAAAAAAGGTATGTATTCGCTTCTCGATTTCCCTGCCGACGTTGAGAATGTTATCACGGAAATCATCGGCCGTTTCGTCCACTTGCAGGGTATCGACAAATAAGAGCATGAAGCCTACGACGCTGCGGAGCTCCGATTTCTTCCGCTTATCGATGAGAACCGAGGAGTGAGCCCGGCACGCGTACCATTCGTACCACGCGTCGACCAGGTTATTACCTGATGACTTCCTGCGCTTCTGGGGCTGCTGTGCATTCTCAACTCGGTCACTTGGTTGTTGTTCCTCAGGCTTTCGCTTGCTTGCTGACGGGCAACCGGCAAGCTGGGCTTCGATATCCCTGACACGTTCTGCAAGCGTTGTTGTGAGTTTAAGTAGATGCTCAATCACAGCCGCTTGAGTTTGCATGATGCCGATGTCTTTGAGGTCTACGTTCTTTTCTTCTGCTTTAGCTCGGTTGACGTCGTTTGTCAGATGTACAGACCAAGCCAAGAGCTCTTCGTACTCGACGCCGGCGACGCGCAACGCGTCGGTGACACGACCTATCATGGGGGCGATTGCGTTCATCGACTTGAATGTAGGGAATGCCTTGATGAGATGTGCGCACAACACATCGGAGACGCTTGGATGTACGTTGAGCTGGTGGTTTTGTTGATCGGAGCAGGTGACAAACAAGGCCGCTTTGAACTCGTTGAGTTTGGCGCGGTTACGTGCGTCAAACGTTGAAAAGTTGTCAATCGGTACGACGGCCGTGGTGTCCCACCCACTGAGCACCTTGGCAACTTTTTGGTTTTCTTTTGTGGTGTTGAAGATGTACCTCATTGCCTTTTTCATGGATGACAGGTTCCAACCGCCCCGGTCGACAATCCACTGGAGCGTCAATTCGGGGCTTCCATTAGCAGCTTGAGCGCCTCCACGACGGAACGAATGCGACGTCAAAGTAGTGGTAACGCCTGCTGGTCCTGCGATCTTTCCTAACGTGCGATTGATGTAGCTATGTATACCAGGTAAAGCCTTCCGCCCTTTTGTTTTTCCCGTCGTCTCGCCGTGCTTGTCGGCGAGCAGGTCCATGTCGACAGTCGCTCCAGATAGAACGGCGCCTAGCGGAATCAGTGGACCCAGCTCCGTGATGTCAGTTGCCGTGGCGTCGGGGAGCTGAGGTAGTAGCGATGCGCTTGGGGTAGTCTGCATGGCCAGCGCAACTGCGAGGGAGGTGAGCGGACATGTTGCGGTTGATGCATCAGGGAATAGCGAGAGACCATTTCCTGCGAATTCTTCATCCGAATGAAGCGTATGAAGAGGACATTTCCACACATGGACAGGTTTTCTTTCTTCAGATGTGTCAGGTCCGACGCTCGACCGAAGAGATACCAGAGTAACGAGAGTACGGCAGCATCTTGATAATCAGTTGCACTTGTAGCGTGCGCATACATATAACTCATGAGTAAATGAAGATGTTCCTTTGTACATCCATTTGCTTGCTTTACAACCGTAACCGCTGGACGTGTCTTGCAGTACTTGTCAAGCATGCTTTCTTTTTTCAAGAGCGCAGCCTCCACATGAGCACTACTCTGCGGGAAACAGTCCAGCAGCCACAGCTTAGCCTGTCGAAAATACTGCATGATGGTATTGTGTGCAAGCTTCTCGCCAGGCTTGCTCTCTTGAAAAGCCAAGTAAACTCCAAAACGGTCTAAAAGACTCACAAGAATTGCGCCGCTGGAGTCACCGCCGACTGCATCCGAAACCGCTGACATCGAGACATTTTCCTCATGGAGGAATCGCTTGAATGCGTTAGACGCTGTTGCTTTTGCCTTCAACGTGTTGACGGGCTGCAAACTTGATAGGTTCATGGTCGGAACGCGGAGGATATGCAAATGAATATGTGTTTAACAGTATTTTTCTATGGTCATACCCATATTTTTGCAAGGGTTCCGTCGGAACCGGTCGGAACGAAATTGAAGCTTTGATAAACGGTATGATTGGTCGAAATATAGCCACTTCTATCCTTACATTGGCTGAAAAATCAAAATTCAATTTTGATTGGACAGAATAGCGCATACAAATGTCATGAGGTGTCGGAACTTTAACGATATTCAACCATATCGTAAAAGTTCCGACCACTCCGACCTATTCCGACCCGTCGATTTTAAACCAATCAAAACAAAAGTTAAAAATGATCATTAGCTTGAGTGTCACACAGATGCAGTGATATCATTGGGTGAAGCCACATATGCAAGAATCCAATCAAAAACCTTCATTACTATGATAGAGCCAATCGCACAGAAAAACTGGACAGCGCCATCAACGTGCAAAGCTCATTCTCGATTTTTTTCAAGCTACTGCTCAAGTCAACAAATGCACTTCCACTCGATGGATCGAGGCAGCGGCCGTCCGCTGGAGGGGTCCGATTCCCCTCGGAAGTATTGAATCAGATTCAAAAGGTTGGTGCCCTGTTTTTTAGATTAACTAACAAGCGACGGGTGATCGATGATGCAGTTAACCTTGGCGTGCCTTCGGGCTGTTAGCCTTGGTGTGCATTCAAAGAAAGCTACTTCGCGTATGATTGTATGTGTAATAGATTGGTTGAAACGTGCCGCATTTTTATTATGTTTGTTACTTCCTTGCTTCTTTAGCTTTGTATTCAATGTAGGTACTATCAACCCAAGAGATGCACTTCCGCTCGCTGGATCGAGGCAGCGGCCGTCCGCTGGAGGGGTTCGATTCCCCTCGGAAGTATTGAATCAGGTTCAAAAGGTAGGTGCCCTGTTTTTTTAAATTAACTAACAAGCGACTGGTGATCGATGATGCAGTTAACCTTGGCGTGCCTTCGGGCTGTTAGCCTTGGTGTGCATTCAAAGAAAGCTAGTTCGCGTATGATTTTTTTATTGTATGTGTAATAGATTGGTTGAAACGTGCCGCATTTTTATTATGTTTCTTACTTCCCTGCTTCTTTAGCTTCGTATTCAATGTAGGTCTTGCGCACAAGTGCACGTCGCGCTTTTTCAAATTTGACGATCAGTGTGTTGCTGACGTCCTGGCGCGTTTCCCACGTTGGCTGCCAGTCAACCAGGTAGTAAATTACCCCGTCAATGCGTTTGCGGTCGAGAAGGCGACGGGCGCCGTAGAGTGGACGCTCTTCGAGCGAACCGTCCCCAATCCACTCGCCGTCTTCACTGGTTTTGCTAGGAACGAGCCAGTCATCTATGTCGGCCTTTCGAATGACGGTCGTGGATCGGTCACGCGTCATTTTAGCCGTCACAGCGAAAAGAAGCACAGTGAGTGCTTCAGGTAAGTGTGTTTTACCTTCCACAGTGAGTATCATGCTCAGTCGAAGGTGGCGAATGGCGTCGTCATTGATGCGGTATTTTTTACCCTCTTTGCTGATCGCACGAATAGATGAGATGACCAAGCCCTTGAATACTTTCTTGGAGCACAGATCGTTTTCTTTCACTCGTTGGATAGGCATCTAAGGAGGTGGCGGACGTTTTCAAGAGTAATAGAAGAAAAGTATAATCGGAGAAATGAATGGTTTGTTTCACACCACAGTTGGCCATGCGTTTTTTTATTTTTTATGTACAGGTTATACGAAGCCTTCTATTTATGGTCCGGCGTCGCAAGTGTTGCAAGATGAAAAATTTATCGGAGAAATGCATGGTTTGGTTTTACACCACTGTTGGCGCATGAATTGTTTTTTTATTTATTTATTTACAGGTACGAATCCTTCTATTTATGGCCGGCGTTGCAAGTGCGCGTCATGGCGGAGCTGTAGAAGCATCATCTGATACAGGGACGAGAGTCGCTCGGCTCACACGCGGGGTGGGATCCTCTACAAGCCCTGCTCGAACTCGCAAATGGAATTCGCGGATGTGGATGTCTAGCGCGCCTGATCGATGTAGCGCACGGAATGCTTTTAGTACCGTTCCACACGAACGCGCGCGGATTTTCCGCGGGGCAAAAAAGGTATGTATTCGCTTCTCGATTTCCCTGCCGACGTTGAGAATGTTATCACGGAAATCATCGGCCGTTTCGTCCACTTGCAGGGTATCGACAAATAAGAGCATGAAGCCTACGACGCTGCGGAGCTCCGATTTCTTCCGCTTATCGATGAGAACCGAGGAGTGAGCCCGGCACGCGTACCATTCGTACCACGCGTCGACCAGGTTATTACCTGATGACTTCCTGCGCTTCTGGGGCTGCTGTGCATTCTCAACTCGGTCACTTGGTTGTTGTTCCTCAGGCTTTCGCTTGCTTGCTGACGGGCAACCGGCAAGCTGGGCTTCGATATCCCTGACACGTTCTGCAAGCGTTGTTGTGAGTTTAAGTAGATGCTCAATCACAGCCGCTTGAGTTTGCATGATGCCGATGTCTTTGAGGTCTACGTTCTTTTCTTCTGCTTTAGCTCGGTTGACGTCGTTTGTCAGATGTACAGACCAAGCCAAGAGCTCTTCGTACTCGACGCCGGCGACGCGCAACGCGTCGGTGACACGACCTATCATGGGGGCGATTGCGTTCATCGACTTGAATGTAGGGAATGCCTTGATGAGATGTGCGCACAACACATCGGAGACGCTTGGATGTACGTTGAGCTGGTGGTTTTGTTGATCGGAGCAGGTGACAAACAAGGCCGCTTTGAACTCGTTGAGTTTGGCGCGGTTACGTGCGTCAAACGTTGAAAAGTTGTCAATCGGTACGACGGCCGTGGTGTCCCACCCACTGAGCACCTTGGCAACTTTTTGGTTTTCTTTTGTGGTGTTGAAGATGTACCTCATTGCCTTGTTCATGGATGACAGGTTCCAACCGCCCCGGTCGACAATCCACTGGAGCGTCAATTCGGGGCTTCCACTAGCAGCTTGAGCGCCTCCACGACGGAACGAATCCGACGTCAAAGTAGTGGTAACGCCTGCTGGTCCTGCGATCTTTCCTAACGTGCGATTGATGTAGCTATGTACACCAGGTAAAGCCTTCCGCCCTTTTGTTTTTCCCGTCGTCTCGCCGTGCTTGTCGGCGAGCAGGTCCATGTCGACAGTCGCTCCAGATAGCACGGCGCCTAGCGGAATCAGTGGACCAGCTCCGTGATGTCAGTTGCCGTGGCCTCGGGGAGCTGAGGTAGTAGCGATGCGCTTGGGGTAGTCTGCATGGCCAGCGCAACTGCGAGGGAGGTGAGCGGACATGTTGCGGTTGATGCATCAGGGAATAGCGAGAGACCATTTCCTGCGAATTCTTCATCCGAATGAAGCGTATGGAGAGGACATTTCCACACATGGACAGGTTTTCTTTCTTCAGATGTGTCAGGTCCGACGCTTGACCGAAGAGATACCAGAGTAACGAGAGTAAGGCAGCATCTTGATAATCAGTTGCACTTGTAGCATGCGCATACATATAACTCATGAGTAAATGAAGATGTTCCTTTGTACATCCATTTGCTTGCTTTACAACCGTAACCGCTGGACGTGTCTTGCGGTACTTGTCAAGCATGCTTCCTTTTTCCAAGAGCGCAGCCTCCACATGAGCACTACTCTGCGGAAAACAGTCCAGCAGCCACAGCTTAGCCTGTCGGAAATACTGCATGATGGTATTGTGGGCAAGCTTCTCGCCAGGCTTGCTTTCTTGAAAAGCCAAGTAAACTCCAAAACGGTCTAAAAGACTCACAAGAATTGCGCCGCTGGAGTCAGCGCCGACCGCAGCCGAAACCGCTGACATCGAGACATTTTCCTCATGGAGGAATCGCTTGAATGCGTTAGACGCTGTTGCGTTTGCCTTCAACGTGTTGACGGGCTGCAAACTTGATAGGTTCATGGTCGGAACGCGGAGGATATGCAAATGAATATGTGTTTAACGGTATTTTTCTATGGCCATACCCATATTTTTGCATGGGTTCCGACGAAATACGTCGGAACCGGTCGGAACGAAGTTGAAGCTTTAATAAACGGTATGATTGGTCGGAATATAGCCACTCCTTTCTTTACATTGGCTGGTGACACTGCTAGTAGCAATGCTAACAGCGGTGACACGTGAGGGTGTCCTTTAGTTCATCGGACAGCTTATGTACAACCGCCTAAATTAGAGCGGGTCCGGGTCCTGGTTTTGCAAGGGGTCCTGGATCTGAAAGTTTACACTGATTTGGGTCCTGGTTCTGACATTTACTTCCCCAAACTCAAACGGCTTGACATCTTTTGTATTTTGATACCATGTGTTTTCCGGACCGCTCCCCTAGGAGGGGTAGGCTTAAGTCGTCACGACCAAGGTGATGGAAGTGACCGATCCAGACGGCCGGATGCCGGATCGGATCATGACTCGGATGGACGGAGTGCCCCCTCCGACAGTCAGTCATCTGGGCCCCCCGTGGGTGTTCGCACCTCAGGGAGAATTTCTGAGAGCGAATACACCACAGAAGTAACGTAATCTATGGCATCTTTTTCATTGTCACCATTCACAGCTTTTGAGCCTTTAGAGAATCAAAACTTGACGGGAAAAGTCGCACTCGTGCTTCTTGGAGACTGTTGCTTTTTACAAAAAGTCTGGAACGCTCAACGTTCTCATGCCGCTGCGGCCGTGGTGATGGATAATAAAATACGATAAGGTGATGCTAATGTATTATTGAAATAACATAACTAACTATTTTTGACGTACACATAGGTCAAGAGACGACATTCCGGACTGTCCATGCAAAAACAACGATGATGTGTCATTTTAAATGATGGTTATCCGATATAGGTGACTGATACCTTTTTGCCACAAGTGCAATGGTCGCAGAAGATGACACTGCTAGTAGCAATGCTAACAGTGGTGACACGTGAGAATGTCCTTTAGTTTATCAGACAGCTTATGTACAACCGCCTAAATTAGAGCGGGTCCGGGTCCTGGTTTTGCAAGGGGTCCTGGATATGAAAGTTTACACTGATTTGGGTCCTGGTTCTGACATTTACTTCCCCAAACTCAAACGGCTTGACATCTTTTGTATTTTGATACCATGTGTTTTCCGGACCGCTCCTCTGGGAGGGGTAGGCTTACGTCTAGGCCAACCCTCACCGAACTCGCCTCATGCGAATTCCATGTTTGCGAAATTTTGTTTTAGCATCGATAATGCTTATCCTGTACGGTACAGAATACGGGACTAGTGGGGTTAACAAACGCAACTACATGACTCGTCTTAAATGTAAAGTCTTCAGGTACATTTTCTTCACCCTTTGCAAGACGCCATCGCAAACGGGAACACAGTCAGTCGTCCCTGTCCAGCTACTCTACACTTAGATTTCTTCTTGGACTTGCAAGCTTCCCTAATTTTATTCTCAGATTTCTGCAAAAGATATAATGCTGTGCGACACCTGAATCCGAACGCCGTCGCAGCCTCAGCGGTTGTCGCCCAGTTGTCAAAAACTCGAGAGCTAGCTTCGTTGAGTTGGCGTATGCATTTCTCCTGTTTATTCTTCAGCGCTCGGAAACTACAGCACCATCTTTACTATTAGAATCATCGCCATCATGGTCAACGTAATCGAAGACCTCGTCCCTTCCGAATTCGTAGTCAAAGCTGTATCCAGTAATAGCGTCAGAGGTGTATTCCATATCTTCCATAACTCCCCACGTGCCAAAGTGTCGGCAAAAATATCTGCGGACTTCATTCAAACGATGGTGCGTGGGTGCGAGTGAGACTGGCTAGTGGTGCAACACAGTTCTAGTATGCATATGCGGCTTCGATCTAGAAACCTCCCTACGATACATGGATTTTCTAAGATTATAATACCGTATACCTATGGTTGAATATCGTTAAAGTTCCGACACCTCATGACATTTGTATGCGCTATTCTGTCCAATCCAAATTGAATTTCGATTATTACCTTCTGCGACCATTGCACTTGTGGCTAAAAGGTACCAGTCACCTATATCGGATAACCATCATTTAAAATGAAGCAGCATCGTTGTTTTTGCATGTACAGTCCGGAATGTCGTCTCTTGACCCATGTGTACGTCAAAAAGCCATGTCGTTAGTTATGTTATTTCAATAATACATTTGCATCACCTTATCGAATTTTATTATCCATCCCCACGACCGCAGCTTCATGAGCACGTTGAGCGTTCCAGACTTTTTGTAAAAAGTAACAGTCTCCAAGAAGCACGAGTGCGACTTTTCCCGTCAAGTTTTGATTCTCTAAAGGCCCAAAAGCTGTGAATGGTGACAATGAAAAAGATGCCATAGATTACGTTACTTCTGTGGTGTAGTCGCTCTCAGAAATTCTTCCTGAGATGCGAACACCCACGGGGGGCCCAGATGACTGACTGTCGGAGGGGGTACTCCGTCCATCCGAGTCATGATCCGATCCGGCATCCGGCCGGCTGGATCGGTCACTTCCATCACCTTGGTCGTGACGACTTAAGCCTGGGAGCGGTCCGGGAAACACATGGTATCAAAATACAAAAGATGTCAAGCCGTTTGAGTTTGGGGAAGTAAATGTCAGAACCAGGACCCAAATCAGTGTAAACTTTCAGATCCAGGACCCCTTGCAAAACCAGGACCCGGACCCGCTCTAATTTAGGCGGTTGTACATAAGCTGTCCGATGAACTAAAGGACATCCTCACGTGTCACCGCTGTTAGCATCTACTAGCAGTGTCATCTTCTGCGACCATTGCACTTGTAGCTAAAAGGTATCAGTCACCTATATCGGATAACCATCATTTAAAATGAAACAGCATCGTTGTTTTTGCATGTACAGTCCGGAATGTCGTCTCTTGACCCATGTGTACGTCAAAAATCCCTGTAGTTAATTATGTTGTTTCAATAATACATTAGCATCACCTTATCGTATTTTATTATCCATCACCACGACCGCAGCGGCATGAGCACGTTGAGCGTTCCAGACGTTTTGTAAAAAGTAACAGTCTCCAAGAAGTACGAGTGCGACTTTTCCCGTCAAGTTTTGATTCTCTAAAGGCTCAAAAGGTATGAATGGTGACAATGAAAAAGATGCCATAGATTACGTTACTTCTGTGGTGTATTCGCTCTCAGAAATTCTTCCTGAGATGCGAACACCCACGGGGGGCCCAGATGACTGACTGTCGGAGGGGGCACTCCGTCCATCCGAGTCATGATCCGATCCGGCATCCGGCCGTCTGGATCGGTCACTTCCATCACCTTGGTCGTGACGACTTAAGCCTACCCCTCCTAGGGGAGCGGTCCGGAAAACACATGGTATCAAAATACAAAAGATGTCAAGCCGTTTGAGTTTGGGGAAGTAAATGTCAGAACCAGGACCCAAATCAGTGTAAACTTTCATATCCAGGACCCCTTGCAAAACCAGGACCCGGACCCGCTCTAATTTAGGCGGTTGTACATAAGCTGTCTGATAAACTAAAGGACATTCTCACGTGTCACCACTGTTAGCATTGCTACTAGCAGTGTCATCTTCTGCGACCATTGCACTTGTGGCAAAAAGGTATCAGTCACCTATATCGGATAACCATCATTTAAAATGACACATCATCGTTGTTTTTGCATGGACAGTCCGGAATGTCGTCTCTTGACCTATGTGTACGTCAAAAATAGTTAGTTATGTTATTTCAATAATACATTAGCATCACCTTATCGTATTTTATTATCCATCACCACGGCCGCAGCGGCATGAGAACGTTGAGCGTTCCAGACTTTTTGTAAAAAGCAACAGTCTCCAAGAAGCACGAGTGCGACTTTTCCCGTCAAGTTTTGATTCTCTAAAGGCTCAAAAGCTGTGAATGGTGACAATGAAAAAGATGCCATAGATTACGTTACTTCTGTGGTGTATTCGCTCTCAGAAATTCTTCCTGAGATGCGAACACCCACGGGGGGCCCAGATGACTGACTGTCGGAGGGGGCACTCCGTCCATCCGAGTCATGATCCGATCCGGCATCCGGCCGTCTGGATCGGTCACTTCCATCACCTTGGTCGTGACGACTTAAGCCTACCCCTCCTAGGGGAGCGGTCCGGAAAACACATGGTATCAAAATACAAAAGATGTCAAGCCGTTTGAGTTTGGGGAAGTAAATGTCAGAACCAGGACCCAAATCAGTGTAAACTTTCAGATCCAGGACCCCTTGCAAAACCAGGACCCGGACCCGCTCTAATTTAGGCGGTTGTACATAAGCTGTCCGATGAACTAAAGGACACCCTCACGTGTCACCGCTGTTAGCATTGCTACTAGCAGTGTCATCTTCTGCGACCATTGCACTTGTGGCTAAAAGGTATCAGTCACCTATATCGGATAACCATCATTTAAAATGAAACAGCATCGTTGTTTTTGCATGTACAGTCCGGAATGTCGTCTCTTGACCCATGTGTACGTCAAAAATCCATGTCGTTAGTTATGTTATTTCAATAATACATTGGCACCACCTTATCGTATTTTATTATCCATCACCACGACCGCAGCGGCATGAGAACGTTGAGCATTCCAAACTTTTTGTAAAAAGTAACAGTCTCCAAGAAGCACGAGTGCGACTTTTCCCGTCAAGTTTGGATTCTCTAAAGGCTCAAAAGCTGTGAATGGTGACAATGAAAAAGATGCCATAGATTACGTTACTTCTGTGGTGTAGTCGCTCTCAGAAATTCTTCCCGAGATGCGAACACCCACGGGGGCCCAGATGACTGACTGTCGGAAGGGGTACTCCGTCCATCCGAGTCATGATCCGATCCGGCATCCGGCCGGCTGGATCGGTCACTTCCATCACCTTGGTCGTGACGACTTAAGCCTACCCCTCCCAGGGAGCGGTCCGGAAAACACATGGTATCAAAATACAAAAGATGTCAAGCCGTTTGAATTTGGGGAAGTAAATGTCAGAACCAGGACCCAAATCAGTGTAAACTTTCAGATCCAGGACCCCTTGCAAAACCAGGACCCGGACCCGCTCTAATTTAGGCGGTTGCTCATAAGCTGTCTGATGAACTAAAGGACATTCTCACCTGTCACCACTGCTAGCATTGCTACTAGCAGTGTCATCTTCTGCGACCATTGCACTTGTGGCTAAAAGGTATCAGTCACCTATATCGGATAACCATCATTTAAAATGAAACATCATCGTTGTTTTTGCATGGACAGTCCGGAATGTCGTCTCTTGACCCATGTGTACGTCAAAAATCTATGTCGTTAGTTATGTTATTTCAATAATACAGTAGCATCACCTTATCGTATTTTATTATCCATCACCACGACCGCAGCGGCATGAGAACGTTGAGCGTTCAAGACTTTTTGTAAAAAGTAACAGTCTCCAAGAAGCACGAGTGCGACTTTTCCCGTCAAGTTTTGATTCTCTAAAGGCCCAAAAGCTGTGAATGGTGACAATGAAAAAGATGCCATAGATTACGTTACTTCTGTGGTGTAGTCGCTCTCAGAAATTCTTCCTGAGATGCGAACACCCACGGGGGGCCCAGATGACTGACTGTCGGAGGGGGTACTCCGTCCATCCGAGTCATGATCCGATCCGGCATCCGGCCGGCTGGATTGGTCACTTCCATCACCTTGGTCGTGA
>MIQA02020629.1:0-12959 GCA_001887855.2 Sclerospora graminicola
ACTATTGTGTTGCCGCCGCCAACAGTGGGACCCACGGAAGAACTAATGGTTTTGAGTTTCGATGGGTCGGCGAGTGTAAAGAAAGGGGTCGGAGCCTATAGTGCCATTTTGTGGAAGTTGCCCGAATGGAAGGCGATCGCGGCTGCCTCGGATTTCACGCCTGGCATCACGGTGAACGAGGCGGAGTATAGGGGATTATTGCTGTCCCTAGATCTGTTAGCTGGCCGGACATAGGGGCGGATCATCATATGCGGTGATTCCAACCTAGTGATCCGGCAAATCACCGGAGAGATAGATTGCAAGGCGCCGCGGCTGAGACTGTTAAATGATCGGGTTATGTCCGCCTTGCGGAGATGGCCGAAGCACGAATTGCTGCACGTCAAACGAGACTGGAATAACAGCGCAGACCATCTGGCCACCTTGGCCATGCGAGATCAGACCGGACTCACCGTCTCGGATCCAGAATTGTTGGACGAATTGGCGGAGATGAACAAACTATTGGAGATAATCAAACCGGCCGCCAGCGACGAGGGTCCCTCGCCCGAATCCAGCCGGCCCGGGGAAAAGGAATATAACGGCCGCGACTGGGAACAGGACGTCCACGCCCGATCAAACCAGGAAGTACCCTGCAGCAATAAAAGGTCCCTCTAGGCGGACCCCGAGCAGGCCTGGCGAGGCTAACCACGGTTAGTAGTCAACAGTGAATGTTTGGAGTGGGAACGGAAGAGGAACAGATGGATATATTAAAAAAGGAAAACTGAGAGAAATAGAAGAATTAAAGCAAGCCCGACTACTCATCCCCGTCGACGATTATACTTGCCTCGGAGCCGAGTCACGCGAAGCCCAGGGTGGTCGGAGGGCCGTGCGTGGTATTGATTGCGCCAAGGATCTTGCCGGTCAATGGCCGCCAAAGATTGAGCAAGAGAGGTGGTCTGATCCAACGCACCTAGGCCGGGATACCACGTCCCTCCCTCCGCTGCACATCCACTCCTGCGGTTTGGCAGATGGAGCATGAACGGGAAGAGAAACAGGTCCAGGTCACATTCACCATCCCGGATACCCGCCATGATGAACGCGCACAGACGGACCCACGCTTCGGAAGCTCGCCCCCGACGATTCTTGCGGGCAAGGGAGTACCTGCGGAGGGACTCGTCCGCTCGTTTGTTCTCGGCCGAGATGTACAGGAAGTGGGTAGACTCCCAGATGGCCCAAGCGTGAGTCACGGTGAAATCATGAAGTCTCGCTTTGAATTCCGTGAACCACGGATAGGATGGAAGCCCCATATCCGGCATCTTGGTGTGCAAGATTTTCCAGGGCTCGGCCTCCATGAGTGTGTCGATGGCGCCCGACTTCATCAGGTTAGGGTCCCAAGTCTTTGGGGACGGTGCCTTGTAAAATCGTGGGAATAACCAGAGATGCGGACGGGACAGAGATTGAGCAAGTTGGGAACTGGAGATATCAGCCAGGCTGGTATTGCCCAGTTGCTCGACTGGCCAAGGCAGTATGGCAGACCGATCCGCCCCACTGGGGAAACGCCCTCCCGATAACCATAGAAGCGGAAGTTTGGGAAAAGAGGGCGCAAGAGTAAGAGTACTCCTCCGGACTCTAGACCTGGCGGCCGGTCGCTGAGGTCGGCGTGTAGTACGCGACCCGGCCGAGGTTGAGCGTCGTTGTCTGGCCGAAGACTGGGGAAGAGGTTCCTCTGAGTCACTCAGGTCGGGAGGGGTCAACCACTGATCCGGGATGTCATCGTCGTTGTCCTCCACTTTCTCCTCGGCCACTCCGTCGGAACTCGAGTTACGCGCGACCGGAGCGGCCGGGGCGTCGACAATGCTGGGAGGCAAGGATGGGTCGGACGGGTCATGTTCCCCGGAACCAAATCCTGCCGGCGGCGGAGTCTGCAGATCTATGATCTGATCGGACCCCACTGGACTCGTCGCCCGCCTACCGGAGCGGGAAGGGCGGCGACGGGTATCCGAGCGAGAACGGAGTAATGCAACGTTGACTTGCTGAATCTCGTAATCCTCGTCTTCTTCGTCATCGTCATAGATAACCGAAGGGGAGGATGGTCCCGAGTCCGAAGAAGAATTAGGGGGCACGGCCGCTGACTCAGAAGAGGGCACGGCCGCTGATTCCGAAGGGGGCGCGGCCACTGATTCCGAAGGGGGCGCGGCCGCTGACTCAGAAGAGGGCGCGGCCGCTGACTCGGAAGAGGGCGCGGCCGCTTCGGATTCCGAGTCCTCTTCAGAGTTAGAACTAGGAGTGAGAGCGGTTCTACCGGGTGTGTACTGAGGGGATGGAAGAGGGGACCGCTCCGCGAACAGGCTGTCCTCGCTCTCCGACCCGGGCGCTTCCCCGTCGTCCGATTTGTCTGGAGGACATTGGCGCGAGGGTGGAGATACGCTTTGCTTCCTTTTCTTAGGCGGGCTGGCATCAGCCAAAAAGGGGCTGGAGCCGGCCGGACGTTTTTGCCCTTGCAACCCTGCCGGGACGGACGAAGAGTTGGGACTGGCAAGGGGCGAGTCGGGGCCGGCGGAAAGTTCCGCAGGTTCCGACCCTGCTGCGGCGGGCAACGGGGTTGGGTTCGGCGGAGAAGTCTTCCATTGACCCACCATTCCCAAGACAGACAAGACGGATTCCCGCACCTCGGGAGGAGCTCGAAAAAGGGGAGCGGCCTGGCTCTGAGTTGCCTCGAGCTGGTTTTGAAGTCCACACAATAAGGACCTAAAACGATCTTCTTTATCCAGCATGGCATGACAAACACGGTCCGCCCGAGCCAGTATGGCATGGGCGTCGGAATTCTCCTGGCGGGCCCGGTACAGCTCAGAACACAACTCCTGTTGCCGAGAAGTGGCTTCTTGCAACTGCCGCTCCAGATCCGTGATTTGGCGAAGGGCCTGGGCGTGGGAGTCGCGCAGGTGGTCGCGGTTGTCCCGCACCTTATCCAGGTCTTGGGACACCTGGCAGAGCCGGGTACGAAGATGCGTAAGCTCCCGAGACATGTCCGTAATTTTGGCAGATTGCTGTTTCAGCTCTTCTAACTGTTGAACTGCGGAGTGACAAGAAAATAACAAAAAACTGTAAGCAACTGGGCCATCGCGTAAGAAGAGACGAGGCACTCACGCTGAAGCTTGGATCGTTGGACCAGTTCCTGATTAGCAGACCGGAGAGGTTCAACGACGTCTTCCAACATGCGGAGGCGGTTACGCTCTTCTGTCAGGATGGTGACTTGGCGCTCGAGATCGGCCATTTGTTTCCGGAGATCGATTACTTCCGGAGATGGACCCCGAGCGGCGGCTTCGTCAGCCCGACGGTTGGCAGCGGCGAGTTGCCGAACCAAGTCGGCCTGGATCTGCTCCAAGTCATCCACCCGGGCGGTCAACATGTCCAACCTCTTTTCCATCCCCGCTGTCTCGGAGATCGGGGTGGATGGCGCGGCCGCTCGTTGTAGAGCGTCCGTGAGTTGACCTACAATGGCCCTGAGGCGGGCCACCTCATCCTCCGCTGCTTTGCGACCAAGTTTCAGTTCGGCGACCCGGGGGTTCAGGCGGTCCAACATCGCGCAAGAAGTTTTGAAGCTCCGAAACAGATATTCATAGTTGTCCTGACAGGATCGAAGCTCCTCCCGAAGGGAAGAAACGACGACTTGCAGTCTGTCCCGTTCGCCGCAGGCTTGGCCGTGAACGCGGAGCGCGGCCTCGGCGTCAGCGGACGACAGTACCAGATCAGGAGTGCGAGACGATTTCGGCGGTTGTGCGACCTTCACTCCGCTGGCAGGCGAGTCGTCGTCCACGAGAACAAGACGGCAAACGTTGGCCTTGTCAATTTGCAAGACTGGAGATTAATCAAGACAATGTCAGTATTGGTGGACATGCATGCTAGCCAGTGCGGAGACCGACTGAGTCCATGGAGATGTTATAAAGTGGTGGGATGACGTACCAAAGCGAGGCATGGATGAGCGGTATCGGGTCAAGTAAGTTCGAGTGAGATCGTGTCCCGACCGTTGTGCGGCCGTGTCGCGACTCAGGGGCGGCTGTGATGAAGTGACTTATAAAATAATGTAAGGCACTTTCCAAAGGGCGCATCCTGATTGGTGGAAATGAGGGCCAAGGGTGTAGGCGCCGGGTAGTCGCCGCCGATGAAGTCTACCAGCGGCCAGGTGGCGCCTGGCTGGAAACCAAGACGGCGGACCTGACAAGGGGCGAGGATAGTCGGATAAGCGGACTGAGCAGACGGAAGGACTATGGAGGTTTGACGGCCGAGGCGCGGATGGCGGACGGCCAAGATGGCGGACTGTTCGTAAGGATGGAGTGGAAGGGGCCCGAAAGAAGAGGATTGTTCTAGTGGAAAGAGTATGCACCGAGATCGTAGGAGAGACTGCCAAGGAATTGCTAGCGTCAGCGGCCGAGGGGCGCGGATGGGTGGCTATCGGCCGAGCTGGCCGGGTACAATGTACCATTCGGACTGGTACCATATGGGTTCAGTGTACCGGCCGTACCGGTACACAGAGTCGGAGTTAGCCGGGTTGCGTTGGGTAAGGTACATGACTGGTCAGACGTGTTATTTGAGGTAGGTTACACAAAGGGAGTATTGGATATAGGATAAATCAGTATACGTTTCGCTTTCTTAGACACAAGTCGCTTTCATTGGTTCACGGCAGAGGGCTAACAAGGTCCCCTCTTGCTGTTATTGGTTTGCCCGGGGAAGGTTAAGTTAACCCACCGGAAGTCCCTGACCGGGAGTCGCGGCGACTTCGTATACTCACCTCAAGTCGCCCGTGTTTTGAACACGGTATTAAGTATTGGGAAGTGGTGACATTTGGCTTTCTGTGGAAGAGTGTGGAGTTGTATCTGTCTCGCTTACACATTTGGATTCGCCCTTCATTGTTATTGGTTTAGCTGGCCGATCGATTATTCTCGGTCCAGCCGGTACTATACAAACTTCAAGTGTCCTATTGGTTTAGCTGGCCGATCGACTATTCTCGGCCCAGCCGGCACTATACAAAGTTCAAGTATATTACCTAACGAGCTCCCCGGTGACGATTTCCGCCCAGGAGCTACCCCTAGTCCTACACTTCATCTCCCTATTGGACGGATTTACACTTTTCGCCCTAGGGTCCACCAAGAGAGCTAACCACCCAGTACTGACGGGTACACAAGGTGAGCTTTAAACATGCAACATTCGAGCAGTCGCGATCAAGCGGATGGAAGCGACCGATCCAGCCGGCCTCGAGCCGGATCGGATCATGACTCGGATGGACGGAGTACCCCCTCCGGTAGTCAGTCGTCTGGGACCCCCGTGGGTGCTCGCGTCTCAGGAAGATTTTCTGAGAGCGACTACACCACATTAGAACGGACATAGGTATTGTCCCGGGGACATTGTGCACAATGTCTTAGTCCGTCGTCATGCATGCAGATGACTTAGATTTTGTATTGAAACCTACGGTACACGAATAGATCTACTGTGTTATTTTGGCTCCAAATAGCACAGGATGGCGTATTTTCTGGCTTAAAATAGCAATAGCGCAACGACTGGCTAGCAGAAGTGCGCTATCTGCGATAAATTACCGTTTTTTATGAAAAGAATAGCAATAGCACACCGATTGGAGATGCCCTTATATGCTTTGTTCTTTGGTCTCAAGTCAAAGACCAACTAATTGCGAAGTAACTCGATCTAAATCATTTTAACCAATTGAATGTGTCCTACTCCAATTTTCATAGTCTCACATCAAATATACACTTTCACATCAAATATCCACTTTCACATCAAATATCCAATTAGATTCGAGTTCAACCCCTCTTCCGTAATGACAATAACCGGCCATATTGCTGACCTTAGAATAGAATATAGATGGAAAAAAGGTACAGTAGCAGAAGGAAAATTAGCTAGCCCTTATTTTTAAGTACCAGTAATTGATAACTTAGGTCGATTCGCTAGGCTGCTCGTGGTGATAATTATTCTAAGAGTCATCGTGTCGAGACGTGGAGCGACAAGAAACTTGATTGGTTACGTATAATGATTATTGTTACCCAAAGTGCAACTCGCTATACTGAAACTGTGCAAGTGATACAAGTGACGAATAAACTGCCTAACTTTAGGTTACACTTAAAAATAACTTGAATGGATTTGACCCCAATTTTTTTATGTACGTTGAAGGGCTTATTGCGGTGAGATGAAGTCAAAAAAATAATATAATGCTCATCCCATGGCTGGTTTGTGAAGCTGAACGATAAGAATGCAGAAGAGACTAACGTAAAGATGGAAAATCGAGTTCGGTATATTATACTTCCCCCGGTGCCAAATAATTGAAAGTTTCACACTATAAATGATTTATTCCAACCAATAAAAAGAATCCAACGAATCGGATTGGATATAATAAAAACCGATTACATACGCTACAACCTGGTACGAACCGTTTTTTAGAATCGAACAGGAGCCAATCGCCTCTCCTCATTTCCGAATTCTCCCGCCACGACTTCAATTGTCGTCGGATTGGGATCATTCTTTGTAAATGCCGAGATGAATGATGTAGAACGCTTTATCCATGTCCACGAGCTGCCAGTACGCTCTGTTGATGCTGTATTGCCGCGCAGCCGTTACCCGAAGTCAACATCGTAGCAAAGCCACTATCGGACGCATTTGAATGCAGTTTACATCATCTAAGTTAGCGGGTGTCATTGGTGGTGACAAGGTCTATCCTACTTCTATAAGACGAATATTCTCTACATACAGCTCGCGCCAACAAACCCCATATCCCGAATGTCATGTTTCTTTGCAAGGCCAATGTAAATACCATGATTAATAATTTATTGTATAATTTTATAATCTTTTCAACCTTGCGAGGTTTGACACTACTTTTAATATTGTATTTCCCCAAAACCATAGACTCACAGTAAGACCCATGATATGTTCGAAAAAGGTACAGTGTGCCAGCCAAAGCACTAGACTTTTGATATCGCTATTACGAGGGAAGCAACGTTGTCTGAACCTGCAACGATTGGAATGTAAAAATATCAGACATGGGTAGCCAAATTATCCGGCCTCCAAAAGTTGAGACCGTCGCATGATATTGAATTTTATAGACTGTCGCAAAACACTAAAAATCCCAAATCCCTCACTTCTTGATGGATTATGCCAAAACGCCTCTACTATACTATAGTCGAATCGATTCATCTTTTTACGAGATCGTGTAGACAAACGACAAATTCTACAACTTCAATATTCAAGTGCCTACTTACAGAAAACTTTGGACGGATGACTCATGTTGAAAGCCCTGTTTCCATCAAGACAAAGTGTGTTGTATTCTGAAGGTGGTGGATATGTGTTTGGAGAGGGGAATTGAACTACTTCTAAATCTCTCATCGCTCTAGCTTCCGCACAAGCGGGAGTAGAGATCGACGTTTATGCCAACAATGTCACCGTTTCTTGTACTATCTACGCCTTTTGTCTGATTTGACACACGATCCGCATAGGCGTGGTATATCTGATTAAAGAAGTGAGCGTCATCCAGTAGACTAAAAAACGTCTGCTTTAGCTGATCCTTGTTTACATTGCAGAGTGATGCTGTTGGGGTCGGTTGTGCGAGATCATACTCATGATAACCTCACCCATTTGTCTTAGAAAAAGGAACGTTACATCTTGAATTAGAAACCACCGGTGTGAAATCCTGTTTGGCCGAGCCGTTAGTAGTACTACCCATGCCGCTGCTGTTGCTGTTGCTACGCTTCTCCTTTGAAGATCGTTGCAAGATTGCTGTGGGGTTGATTGTACCAAATTTTGCGGTACACACGGTTTGGCCAAAGCCCACGACCGCAAGTGATTGTTCACCCCAGTATTTGCGCGGAATCCACTCTTCGAGTTACCGTTTGTGTCTTCTAATTTTGTCGACGCCCATCCAAGTCGTTCGGCAACAATATGCACATGTGTGGGTCCACCACGATGACATCCACTTGACCTCATGCAAGTAAAGTAATGACACAACCGATTTTGGGTCCAATGCCTGGTAACCCTTGCAGTTTATCCAAAGAACGAGAAATATCACCTTGAAATTGTGTGTGTAAGAAAACTGCCACCTGTTTAAGCTGACGTACTTTGCAATGGCAAAAATCCACCGCTTTAAGCACTTCAACAAATCCTCCTCGTCTGTGAGCTGGACGACTTCAATAGTTCGGCCTTCTTTATTTTTTCGAGTCGATGCAATCGCTGCAGGCCGCAAACGTGATTGGATCTTGAGTCTGAGAGCTGAGCAAAGCTGCCACGAGGAGCTGGAAGCGCTCGCCTTAAGCACTCGACACACCTTTGCGTTCCGAACTTGTCGATAGATACGACCACTAATCCTTTTCTTCATATAGATTCCTTAGTAGATCTAGTTGCAGCTTACGCTTTACCAGGTGAGGTATGTCACTTTACTGAATGATCGATTTAAGCTCTGTCTTTATAACCTTCGTTTGACGACTGAAAAAAGATTTCAACTTCTTGTCTTGTTTGAACGTGGTGCTGTCCTATAGCTGCTCTTTATACGCTGCTTCGTTCTCTGTAGTTTGTTAAAAAATCTGTGCAGGTTGTGCAGTAGCATCTAGGTCAACGGCTGGTACAGTGTACCCTTTTGAACTTATCATGGGTCTTACTGTATATTGGGGGTGAGTCTATGGTTTGGGGGTGATTATAAAGGCGCCCTTATATTTTATATAATCATAATTTGATACTTAATGAATATCGACTTCTACTTCTTTCAGTAACTTTACCTACCCTCTCAAACCGATCTTTCAATTATTTGGCACCGGAGGAAGTACTTCCTCTGTCCAGGTCGAAAATGTGCAAATGGGGGTGGGGCCAGATATTCTCGACCCCTGGTCTGTTTGAGAAGCGAATTTCACCATTGTATTGGCTGAATCCTGGTGGATCGAGCTGTATTTTTTTAGAAGGAATTCGCTGCATTTTGCGACCAAGATCGCATTTTAAGCAAGCATGATTTCGTAACCTTCATTAAAAGTTTCCTAAATCATCGCTGACATAGCGATATTACCCGAAAAAGGGGTATTTGGAAAGGCCACGATCTCCTCTACGCGATTCCGCTGTTTAAACCACGTTTTAAGGCCTTTTTTTAATGCACGGCGGGTAACAAAACACTGGGTTTATCAAGAGCTCCCTTTTGTTTCTGGCCAATAGAAAGACGTTTAAGGAATGATGGTTATTTTTATTCGTATGCACCTAGTCAATTATGTTTTTATTTACCAATTTTAACACAGCTTTTTTAGGATGAGGCTAAAAATAGCTAGCCTCGAAAGTCATGTCGAACTGTTTTAGTCGCAATAAATGTCTAAACATGCTTTTCACCGCTGTATCTATAGTGTAAATTCATTCCACCATTACGACAAAGAGAATCACCACCAGCACGATGATCGCGCCGCATAACTTGTGCGCCTGTCGTGACGAAAATAAACATATTCAAACCCATTAAAATTATAAAATTCTTATTTTAAACACATAAGTAAACAAACTTGTCTTATTTTTGCGAGCGTTAACTGCTCATACCGCTTTTTCTTTCCTAAAAAATGGCAACAGACATCATTAGATATTAATAACAGGCATCGTTAGATACTCCACGTCGTGGCATAATTTATTTGAAAAAATGAAAGGGGTACGTTTGGCGCGAATAGTTTCTAGAATCCCGCGTTTTAACAATCTTGCGCCAAGAATTAGATGGCCATCAAGTCCGTCATAATTGACCAATCAGATATTTTCACCTAAAGTAAAAAAAAACGACTGCACATTTTCAATCTGGACAGAGGAAGTACGAGTTTGAGAGAAGTAGTGACTTTGACGACGAAATGTTCAACACTAAATTAGTTTTAATATATTGTGTAGTGTGGCACACGATGACGTCTACTTTCGGAAAAAAATGACTCGGTATTTTACGACTTTGTAGATTTGGTATAACGTATTGCAGCAGATTATGAGCGCAAATTTGGTGTCTTAGCTTTTTCACGATAATTTCATAGAGAATGCATGGATTTGGACGGTTAAAACACCGATGAAAAGCCGATTTACGCGACCTGAGGATGGAATAATCGAAAACCTTAGCTAATCACGTCATTTTTCTCTAGAGCGGTTCAAACCCTGAAATCTGGTTATTTCCGACATCAGTTTTAATGAGCGGGGCACTATTCACGAGGAGGTCCACTATTTGGATCAATTTGCGCAGACCGCAAACATATAGGATTTTGCACAGACGAGACAAAAAACATAAGGAACATTTTAATTTCTTTGCTTCTACGTCCTGTGGATCCCCTCATCCGAGCTTTTTTTTCTGCTTCTTTTTAAACAATTTCATTTTTACTTTTTTAATAATTGTTGTGAAGAGAGAACCATACAATAATAGCAGAAGGACTGCTATCACCCTTTGAACGTGTATCGACTTGAGCTTATTTCTTCTTGGCTTGCAAATAAGTATACTAACTTAATTAATTCTGCCCTAACATATGCATTAATTTTTATTTGTAAAGAAACTAAACGGAAAAAAATAATATCCAATTAAAGCTGAGCGCTACACGGGCGCCTAAGTTAATCGTTATTGTCCACCCCAATTAGCCTTGATTGGGGTCCCAGTTTTGGCGCTTCTTCATATTATTAAGATCGCTACGTAGCCTGTTGGCGGAGCGAAATACATTTAACGAGAAGTATGTCAGATATCTTTTCAATTTCGTTTTTGAGTACATACCTCATCTACATCTCAACCTCATCTACATCTCAACCTCATCTACATTAACATTACTATCTAAGCGCCGTTTTCGACCATTCAAGTCTAAATCATCTCTATACTAGTACTAAATTGACGCACCGTCAAAAGCGTCATAAACTGCTGCGTCAAAAATCCCGCCAATCATCAGTTGCGATTTGTTTATGGTGAATGATGATTGGCCAATCTCGTTTTTTGCCCTCATAAACTGATGTCGCTCATAATCTGATGCAATACGTTATACTTCTACCAAATCTACGGCACCAATCGAACTTAGACGAATCAAATCAAACTTACAACATCCGCCCGCTGAATGCATGTCGAAAGCGGAAATACATAGGTAACGTTACTTCTAAAAACTCTCAAATCTGTTTGCACACATATACATAATGAGGATCCACGCAAACGATAATCCAATGCCACGGCGGAATTTTAAAAGCTTGGCGTAATAGACCATCAGATCCACATGGGGGGAGTCTATATCCAACTTACGTTTTGGCTAAATCCAACTCTTGAGTCATCAAGGGGTAGGGTTGCACGAAAGCCCGTACCAACATTTGTACCCGTTACATGGTACATGAACCAGGCCACGATTGGCAAGCTCTTCGTGTCGGCGACGAGTTTACTCCAGGATTGTTGCCTTAATAACGAACGCAGAGGCAAGAACAGTGCTCTGATAAAGCTAAACTTATTTCATGATCATATCCAATAACAATCTTCTGCGAAGTGTTTCGAAGTAAATGAACAGGTTCAGCTTTTAGGGCGTCGAACGATACGCCAGGTCGATTGATAGACATCATTTATAATAACTACAAGAAAGAAGCGTTTCGTGGATTGACTGTATGGTTTTTAAACATAATCTCTAACAACAAGGTGTTGGGTCAGTGTCTACCTCGTACTATCCTCGGGCAATGCAAAAGATTATGGTAAGCATTTTCATTTAGCAAGATTCCTTCTCGTTTTGGGTAGGCTTCTCAATTTTATCGTTTCGTGTAGATACTGAACTCGTTCGTTTGTGTTAAAAATAGAAAGAATTGCATCCCTTTGGATTGTTTCTTGTGCAAGAAGTAAACATTCACAAAAGGAAGGAATACACGAAGAATTGTGCAATCCGTTTTGTGATTTCTTACTTCTCACAAGTAAACATTCCATATATTTTTTCTCTCTCTAAACATAACGAACGAGTCAAGTGCCTACACGAAACGATAAACTGAGAGAAACATACTGAGCAACGTGTAAAAAGTTAAGACATCATCCAGTAACTACACTTTTTTGGCCTAACCATTTTTGGCAACCCTGGCATTTTTTTGGGTAAAATTACCCTTTTTGGCCTTCACCATTTTTGGTGACCCTAACCCTTGATGACTCAAAAGTTGGATTTAGCCAAAATGCGAGACTCCCCCATCCACATGGATATAAACCTGGTTATACGTCATTAATAGTATTTTAATCATTTGGTGCATAAATCATATACTTCGTACCATTTAGTCATATGTATACAAAATTGACTCGGTATTTTACGACCCAACCGTTACTAGTTAATCCGGTTTGAGTGAGTTAAGAAAAGAAAGCATATGCAAATGATTTGGCCAATTGTTGTTTGTGGTAAGGTGCTTTTGTACGTTTCTGGTGTGAAGCCATCCATACGAAGATATCTGGCGAAAGCCTCGAGTTCATTATCATTCCAGAGAACATTTTTAATTTGATTCAAAAGCTCGTCACTGTATTCCTCCTTCCTCGCTTCAGCTTGTCTTATTGCGGCTTCACCGTGGGCCCTTAACTTAGCCAGCTTGGTGGTACTCCCTACCCTTTCTTCCGTACTGGTGTCTTTGAATTCGCGGCGCGCGATTGTACTTTTGACACCAGATGATCGAACGGAGTCGTGAGTTTTCTTGGTTAGGTAATGTGTGCCGTCTATATGGTGTCCGCTTGGCTTGCACTCAGTAATAAAATAGAATAAAAAATCGAACGCTCCAGGATAGAACCTTGCGGTGGATACTATCCAGTCAAGTTTGTTCGTCGTGCCAATCAAAAGATAATAACGTGCCCTTTGAAGTAATGACCAGACGACAGGGAATGACTACGAGAGCAAGCAAAACATCACGTGCTTGTCATAAAAAAGACATGGGTAATATAAGAGAAAAGCCAGCAAAGCTCGCCTGTAGGATGAAATGGACGGACTAGCCAACATACTCGTCGCCTGATTTACGTGGATCTGAGC
>MIQA02020630.1:0-14283 GCA_001887855.2 Sclerospora graminicola
CTGAATTATTATAGCAGATTTATCGAGGACTTCTCGATTTACGCCGCTATACTTTATGAACTGAAGGAAGTTGATTATCATGGGCTACGAGAACGCGATCAGGTAGGAGGATCACCAATTGAGACTGATCACGAAGTTGAAGTCACTGAAACGGATATCAAGACTGGATCACCAACTGATCGAACTATGCCAGGGTCAGAAGACCACATGAATCGAGCTATGGTAGCCTTCAGTATGTTAAAGGCGAAGATGATCTCGACGCCAATACTGAAACACTTCGATCCGAAGAAGATTCCCGTGGTGATCCTATATGCCAGTAAATGGGCAATATCGGCCGCACTGGTCCAAGATCACGATGGAGTTTATTGCCCGGTCACGTTCACAAGCCGAACATTAAAACCGAACGAAGTTAACTATGGTATTGTGGATAAGGAAGTGCTAGCATTATTACGTGTACTGGATGTTTGCTACTCTATGCTGGTAGCTAGATCAATTAAGGTATTATCAAAGCGATCTAGTTTGGCGTGGTTACTATCCGCGAGTGGTTTAGATGGAAGACTGGGCGATGGGCAGCGGTGCTATCTCAGTGGACTTTGGAGATCATTAAGTGCACCAAGGGCGAAGAAGAAATTCTTGGAACGCTGGCAGCCAGCATCACGCCCCGATCAGAAGTCGATGAAGCCCTGATCGAGGTGGCTCCTCGGAAGCAACCACGTGAATCGATCACTATACCCCCACCGATCGTCGGCTCGGAGGAAGATCTGATCGTTGTAAGTTTCGACGGATCAGCGAGTGTGAAGAAAGGCGTAGGGGCGTATAGCGCGTTGTTATGGAAACTGCCTGAATGGACTGTTATATCGGCCGGTTCAGATTATACTCCAGGTATCACGGTCAATGAGGCTGAATATCGTGGTCTGCTGCTAGGTTTGGATCTCTTGCAAGAGCAAAAGATCGGAAGAGTAATCATATGCGGAGATTCAAACCTGGTGATTCGGCAGATCACTGGAGAGATCGACTGTAAAGCGCCGCGTTTGAAACTACTGAATGATCGCGTTATGAAAGCTTTACGTGGGTGGCCAAGACATGATCTTTTGCATGTGAAACGTGATTGGAATCGGAGTGCAGATCACTTAGCCACTATGGCTATGCGTGATCAGGCCGGATCGATAGTCACTGATCAAGCGTTGCTGGAAGAACTGGTGGAGATCAATAGGCTGCCTGAGCTGATCCGTGTGGAAGATGAAAAGGAAGCAGCCCAGATCTTGATTACGACGAGATCACGAACCAGATCACCACCCAACAGATCACCCTCTCGAGAAAGCCTGACAGAGGAAATAGTACAAGAGATGCGGATCGAAAGAATTCTCAAGGCTCATGACGAGAAAAAATGGATCGTTGATTTGAAGGCGTTTCTAAAGGGTGATCTGGAGAAGTTGAGCCAGAGTGAAGCAAAAGATTGTGCCAAGATCGCGTCTAACTACGAGATCGACGAAAATGATCTATTGTTTTACTATGTCCAAGCTGATCAGGCCGATGCAGATTTGGACCGATCGGCAAGACTCGTGATCCCGGAGACTTTACAAGCTGATATCTTACACCATTATCATGTTAGTTTGGAGGGTGGCCACCAGGGCGTAGGTCGAACGTATCACAGGATCCGTAAACATTTCCATTGGAGAGGATTATATCGAAGTATACAAAAGTTTGTTGGGACATGTACGGATTGCGAAACTGGAAAAGGTATGCCAAACATCCGGGGAAGATCACCTGGAAATATCCAGGCGACCTACCCTTTCCAAGTGATAGCGATGGATCACATACCGTCCCTGCCAAAATCGTTCAAGGGCAATACAGAGTTGCTGATCTGGACTGATCTGTTCACGGGATTGGTGATCGCGAAAGCGGGATCTACACGAACGGCCCAACAAGTCGCTTGCAGTTACGAAGAATGTGTTTTTCGACGGTTTGGAGCCAGTGAAGTGATCAGGCATGATCGTGAACCAGGTTTTATGGCCGAAGTGTTCCGATCTTTTAATCAGATGCTTGGCCAGAAACAGAGCGCGACCATGGCGTATCGTCCACAGGCGAATGGTAAAGCCGAACGGATGGTACAGACTTTAACTAGAGCTATCAAGATGTATGTCGCGGACTCTGCGCAACAAGATTGGGATGAATATGCGGAGAGACTGGTGTTTGCGTTGAATTCCTCTTTCGATCGGATCAGGGGAGATACTCCATTCTACCTGGCATATGGTTGGGACCCCCGATCTACCATCGAGTCGGTGATCCCTGTTGGATGCACACGAGGTCGAGATCGCGAAGCTCGTCGATGGCGTATGGGACTCCAACGTCACTACCAACATGCGCGGGAACAAGTCAACGAACGATTGCGAAGGGCCATCCAAGAAAGAGCTGATCGGAACAATGATCAGGCCGATTCGCATAATATCGAGCCAGGATCAAGAGTTTGGCTTTACTTGGATCGCGTGAAAGAAGGATATGCCAAGAAGTTAGCGCATCTGTGGCATGGACCGTTCCGTATAGCCGAACTAATCGGTGATCATGCCGCTCGGCTGATTACTGCAGGTACCGATTATGGAATTTTCCCGATTGTCCACTTGTCGAAGTTGAAACTGGTCCGAGAATACCCTGATCGGCCTAAAACTAGGCTGTCATGCGATGATCAGCCAAGGTTTGATTTTGACGAGGCTCTCTTACCCGAAGATAGTTGGGAAAGAGCGTTGGACCCGAACGAATTCGAGGTGGAGAAGGTTTTGGATACCCGATCAGGCAAGAAGACCCGATTTGGCCGAACCCACCGTGAATACTTGGTTCGTTGGAAAGGTTATGACGATCCCGAGTGGGTAGATGAGCGTGATCTGAACTGTGGAGCTTTATTAAGAGAATTTGAACGTGATCGGGTGAGACGGAATCGATTTGAAGTGATGCAAACCCACGAAGAGGGTAACCAGGAATCTCAATAGCCTGGGTTGACACATTGTGACTGATCAGCCAAATATGATGATCGGGCAAGTGGAGATCAGGGCGGTTGGACTGGTTTGGAATAAACGGATGCATATACATACATATATTACTCAAGAATTATACCTGTACGCATGAGAGCGATCGACATACAAGATGGAAGCGATAATGAGACATGAACAAGATATACGAAGGTGGAATGCGAAAATCATCAAGAAATGTCGTGATATATTAGTGATTATGGAAAACGAAATAGAAGTTGGTTATCACGACGATCACAGGCCATACTTAGTGCGCAGGCGAGAAACCGTGTACCCTGGATGATCCATGGGACTTGATCGAAACTGGTTTCGCCAAGGTTCCTGCTGATCGGTCCAGAGCAGGCAATCACGCAGCGTGGCGACCGGAGTTATATGCCCATAACCGGGATACCAATCCCCGCCGTCAGCCTTGAGTCCTCGCGATCCCGCTCGACGAACAGGTAAATGCAGGACGCCAGGGAACAGGAAAACGTCCAGATCACACTCGCCGTGCAGGATTCCGTCGACGATATAATCGCAGATCGTGGCCCAAGCAGCCCCGGCTTTGGTGCGTCGACGCTTGCGAGCATGATGGTAATGCTCGATCCACGCGTCCTTGCGCATCGCCGTCGTGATCGGGAAATGGTGAGTCGCCTCCCATATTGCTTGCACGTGCTCCTGGTAATACAAAGCCAAGCGTCCCTGCAGCTCGACAAACCAAGGGTGATCAGGAAACGCCAGCCCGGGCATGGGTGTCAGGAGGACATCCCAGGGTGCTGAATCGATCAGAAGTTCAATAGCACCTCTGGTCAGCACCCTTGGTTGCCACTGCTTGTCTTTGGGTGCCGGCGATCTGGTCGGAAAGATCCAGCCTGGCGGGCGGGACCACAAGCGAGGGACGAGTTTCTGCCGCACTTCAAGAACCCGAGGCGTCAGATCCCAGACCTGATCAGCACTCCAAGGTTTCCGTGTTGCCATGTAAGTGGAAGTCGGCTTGCCCTCCATGACGACATACAGATCCATGAACCTTTGGTTCGGATTGTAACTGTAATCATCTTCTCCGACCGACGATTGTTGCGCCGGGATGAAAACGCCCGTGAAATTGGGCGGCGGGACGGTCGCTGTCCTAGTGGCCGCTGGAGGAATGTCAGGATCAGCTTGAGCCGGTTGTTCCTCCTCGAGATCATCGTCATCGCCGCCATCTGACTCCAGCAAAGTAACGGCCTGGGCCAACGAATTTACGCCTGAATAACTTGGTGCTTGCGTACGGCGATCAGTGCTGCGCGATCGGGCCAGAACAGACAACGTCCTCTCGTCCAGATCAGTCGATTCGCCATCCGAGTCGATCACAAGACGTGATCGCTTGGCGGGAATCATCTTTTTCTTCGACGAGCTGGTCTGCTTACGCTTCCCAGAACTCGAAGCCGAAGGCGCTGATCTAGGAGTCGCCGGTGAACGAGATTGAAATGACGCAGAGGCTTTTGAAGTGCTGATCACGGGCTGATCAGCACTGCGGACAGGCAAAGAAGCGACCGAGGACGCGGGCGAAGGCGGGGCAGACTCTGGAGACTGTGGCGGTGTTCCAGATGAAGTAAACGAGCTGATCAGCCCAGGAAGCCGTTGTAAGGCCGTCCGAACTGACCCCGAACCGGTGTCCGGTTTGGTCCACCTATCCATAGTCTGCACCGCGAGGTTTTTCAGGTCGGCGTTATGCTGAAGCCAGGCGCGATCATCGAGCTCTAGGGTTTCAAGTTTAACCCGAGCAAGATTAAGCTCGCGCCGGCAATCTTCATCCACTTTCCGACTCTCGCACAACCTCTTCTGTATGTCGGTGCGGCCGATGCGAGAATCAGAAAGTTGTTTGGCCAAGAGCTGGACCTGCTCATCCGAATAGCGAGCCTCGACCTCCCGACGCTCTACATCCTCGGCAGTGCGGATCTTGTCGTGCAGCAGCTGATCACGGTCGAGACGGTGATCATCGATGCGTTGCAGATGATCTACCATCTCGATCATCGAATCCTTCATTGCCTCAATACGTTCATCTGGAAATAAACATGGAGAGTCAAATATGGATTACAGAAGAAGTGAATGAGATGAACGTACCCTGATCGTGGATGGTGATAGTCAGCGAGTCGATCAGCGACTGTAAGGAGGCGACGGTGTCCGAAGGCTTGGAAAGTCGCAGAGCAGCGAGGTCAGCCGACAACTGATCACGCTCCATCGTCAAACCCTGAACGCGATCAGTCATGTCTCGCAAGTCTTGGCCAAGCCGGTCATGATCTAGCCGGAGAGTCAATAGCTGGGCAGCCAGATCAGCGGAATCATGTGCCAAGGAATCAGCCGCGATCCGACGGTCGGATAACTCAGCGGTAAGTGCCCGGTTGGTATCGTACAGAGAAACCAACTCGGGAATTGCACTTCGGAGTTCCGACCGTAGCCGACAAGCCTCCACGGGCCCCAACGTGAATGGGCCCGATCCATCTATCAGGCGAGCGAGCTGCTCCAAGGAACGGAGAGGGCGATCTGACGGAGGTCGAGCAGGAAGACTCCAAGACGGTCGATACGAAGCGAGAGCAGTTGTCGGACGGATGAGGCTGGTCGTGATCGGCGTAGAAGTCGTGATCGGGGCGATCGCAGGAGTAGCCGAGCTGGAAACGGAAGACGAAGAAGCGATCGGGCGGGCAGCCGAAGAAGACGAAGAAGGAAGAGGAGATTGGCTTGCGTCGGCCATGGTGATCGCCAGAGAGGAAGTTTAAAAGTGAGTGAGTCGAACTGCAGTCGTTGTGCGGCTGCAGTTAGTCTCAGGGGCGGCTGTGGTAAAGCGATCGAAAAATATTGGGACTGAAGTGGACCACACATGGCCGTTGATTGGTGACGATAGAACACCCATCAACATATGACGGTTGATGGGTGGGAAAAGGTTGATCACGGTTAAGAGGAAAAGGTGGCGGGCAACGGATATTCACGACGTGGAGAAATCAGCCAAGTATTGTCGTTAAGCCCAGTCCCAGACACTGACGGAATGATGGAGATCACGATCACGATCGTTACTACAGTTACTAAGTGGAGTTCCCGTGGATGTAATAAGAAAAGAGTGACTGTTGACATGACGTATCAAGGGCAGGTGACCAGCCGATCTCTGAATGGTATAGTGGTTGAAGTTGATCATGACACGAAGTTACGGCCTGATCAGCCTATCATGCCCGAGCAATGAAGATTAGATGTGGAATGAAGTCGAGCATGTGGAGTGACAGGTTGTGTGAGTGATGAGAACCTTTGGTTGGTCCGAAGATGACGTGGCAAGGCCTGATCAGGCCTGATCAGCCGAGATCGGTGTTATATGGCTGTCCTGACGGGGTATAAAGATCGGAAGTGTGGCTTAGAAGATGAATTGAGTCGTGATGATGACGACCCAGAGCGTTCCCGAGGTGATCAAGGGCTGATCAGCCTGATCACCACCTGATCACTCGGTTGATCACTATGGCGATCGTGATCAGGGCTGATCAGCCTCTGATCAGCGTTCAGATGCAAGGGCAAGTAAGTTCTCGGTTTGGTCGGACTATATACGAAGTGGACAAGTGCTGAAGTGCAGATCTCAAGTGGTTTCAAGGTCGTTTGTTAAAGATCGGGATGGGCTGAAGATCTTTCGAAGAGTCGGGTCGTGATCAGGGCAGAAGTGGTACAGATCAGCTTGAAGGTACAGCCAGGATGGGCAAGAGGGTGTTACGCAACCGTGCGACGAAGTAAATAGGTTCGAAGTAAAGGTCAGGCATGAGTTGATGTATGGTACACAGGTATAGGACTTTTGCATATATAATAACAGGTTTAGATTTTCCCCCTAAAGCAAAGAGTCGCTCCGCCACGTGTGCGGTCATTGGGAGCACGGGGTTGATTAGTCCCCTCTTGCTCAAATTATTTCCCGGTTAAGACGCGCTTAGACGCATATTGGCTTACCGGAAGGCCCCCGACGGGTTTGTTTTAGGTGATCGAACCTCACCCTCAACGCGCACGTGTTTGGAACACGTTAATAATATTGGTAAAGGTTTTGTGGAGATAACGTTTGTGGATTACTGTGGAAGATCGTGGATTGATCGCGTTTTCTTGGTTTCGTTATATCTCTCTCTCATTGGCTGGCCTGATCAGACGAATTTTCCTGATCAGTGCCTAGATACTGAATAAGTGTCGACCCCAACCCGTTCTCCGGTGAAGATTTCCACCCGAGGACACCCCCGTCTCGAGAAGGTCATCCCCTCCGACCTGATCAAGATCATCGTTTTCGTCACCGAGTCCACCTAAGTGAGTGTAATCACCCCCGATCAACGGGTACACAAGGTGAGATGAAGTTAAACATAGATCCTGACGAGCATGAAGACCGGCCAGATGACCGGGAGGATCAGATCAGTCACCACAATGGTGGTTCATCTGATTCCGATGCTGATCAGGATCGACGGAGTACCCCCTCCGATAGTTGATCGTCCGGGCCAGTGGGTATCCGGATTCCACCCAAGCTTCGGTCATGGATTTGGAAATCGGCTCCACCACACGATCTTCAACAAACGACCTTGAAACCACTTGAGATCTGCTCTTCAAGACTTGTCCACTTCGTATATAGTCCGACCAAACCGAGAACTACTTGCCCTTGCATCTGAACGCTGATCAGAGGCTGATCAGCCCTGATCACGATCGGCATAGTGATCAACCGAGTGATCAGGTGGTGATCAGGCTGATCAGCCCTTGATCACCTCGGGAACACTCCGGGTCATCATCATCACGACTCAATTCATCTTCTAAGCCATACTTCCGACCTTTATACCCCGTCAGGACAACCATATAACACCGATCTCGGCTGATCAGGCCTGATCAGGCCTTGCCACGTCATCTTCGGCCAAACCATAGGTTATCATCACTCACACAACCTGTCACTCCATATGCCCGACTTCATTCCACCTTTAATCTTCATTGCTCGGGCATAACAGGCTGATCAGGCCGTAACTTCGTGTCATGATCAACTTCAACCACTATACCATTCATAGATCGGCTGGACGCCTGCCCTTGACACGTCATGTCAGCAGTTACTCTTCTCATATTACATCCACGGGAACTCCACTTAGTAACCGTAATAACGATCGTGATCGTGATCTCCATCATTCCGTCAGTGTCTGGGACTGGGCTTAACGACAGTACTTGGCTGATTTCTCCACATCGTGAATATCCGTTGTCCGCCACTTTTTCCTTTTACTGTGATCAGCCTTTTCCTACCCATCAACCGTCATATGTTGATGGGTGTTCTATCGTCACCAATCAACGGCCATGTGTGGTCCACTTCAGTCCCAATATTTTCCGATCGCTTTACCACATATCCACCAGGGCGGCGCAAACACGGTCGCCCCGAATCAGCTCATCATGAGCGTCATGATAGCTTCTCTGGACCTGGTAAAGCTCGGATCGCAGCTCTTGTTGCCGAGAGGAAGCTTCTTGCAACTGTTACTCCAGAGAAAAAATGTGGTGGAGAGTTTGAGCATTGGACTCTCGCAGGTGGCCTCGGTCATCCCGCGTGGCGTCTAATTCGTGGGACACCTGGCGGTATCGGACACGAAGATGCGAAAACTCTTGGGATGCGTCGGAAATCTCGGCGGACGGTTTTTCAGCTGTTCCAACTGTTGGACCGCGGAGTGATAGAGGCATGGAAACTTTAAGCGACCGGGTTACAACATAAGAAAGGGAAAAACACTTACGTTGAAGGTTTGAGCGAGAACCAACTCCTGGTTGGTAGTCCAAAGGGGTTCGACGGCGTCTGCCAGCGTGCGGAGACGATTTCTCTCTTCCGTCAGGCTGGCGACTTGGCCCTCGAGATCGGTCACCTGCTGTTGAAGGTCACTCGGTCCCGAGAAAGATTTCCGGACGGCAGCATCATCGGACCGGCGGTTGGCGGAAGAGCGTTGCTGGACCAGATCAGTTTGGATGTGTTCCAAGCTATCTACTTGGGCAGTTAACATCTCCAGCCTTTTCTCCATCCCCTCCACTTCGGAGTTGGGGGCGGACGGTGCAGCGGCCCGTTGCAGGGCGTCCGTATGCTGGCCTACAATGGCCCTGAGGCGGGTTATTTCGTCCACTGCTTCTTGACTGCTGCGCTTCAGCTCAGAGAATCGGGGCCCCGCGCGGTCTAGCATCGCGCAAAGTGTCACGCATCTCCGCGACAGAACTTCAGAGTCGGCCTGACAGGATTGGAACTTCACCTTAAGGGAAGAGACGGCGGCCTTCAATCTGTCCCGGTCACCGCAAGCCTGACCGTGGATGCGGAGCGCCGTTCAACGTCAGCGGTCGACAGCACCAGATCGGGAGTATGGGATGAATCCAGCGGTTCTGCGATTTCCACCCCGCTGGCGGGCGAGTCGTCATTCACTAGGATAAGTCGGCATATGCCATCCTCGTCGATTTGCAGGACTGAAAATATATCAAGATAAGGTCAGCATCTGCGGATGAGATTGCAATCCGGCCGGGAGACCGACCGGTTTCACGGAAATTGACATAAATCTGTCGGATGACGTACCAAAGCGGGGCATGGGTAAGCAGGATCAGATCGACTAGGTTCAGGTGAGGTTGTGCATCAACCGTTGTGTGGCTGTGAAAAGACTCAGGGACGGCTGTGGTAAAGTGGCTTTTGATTTAATTAATGGGAAGGTGTGAAGTACTTTCCAGAGGGCGCCTTCTGATTGGCGGAAAATGTGGACCAAGGGCATAGATGCCGGATGGCCGTTGCGCCACCACAAACGGTCTCTTTCCACTCTCTCAATTTCGCTAATGAACCGTTTTCTGCATTCCTCCGACTCCGTCATTTCACCCTTGGGTGTTCCAATTCGTAATAGGGCTTGTGCGTTCACTATCTTCAACGACAATAGCTTTTTCAAATTTCATCAATAGCCGCGTTTGTCTCGGACACGATGGCTACCAATTTATCGGGATATGTTTCCCAAAACGCAGTTATCAATGAGGCAATGGTGGTCGTTTTCCCACATCTATAAGGACCGCGTGCCAAGATTACTCCTCGTTCGTTAACCCTTCAGTAACCACCTTGCACTGCTTTTCGTCGAGGGTTCTTGCACTATGTCTGTATGCCCTACCTCCCAATGCCTTAGTTATCTCTGCGGCAGCTTGATCTTCAGTTGTCGAGTCTCGCAATATAATTGTCTGCATTATTGCAGACAGTGGATTCATAGTTGCTAGTTCTTCGACAGTAACAAATCGCCGGATGGGATTCAGAATGTTGAACTTGGACTCCCAAAATAGATTATCCACGCACTGCCAAATATCTCCAACATAAGCATTCATCAAGATCACATGCTGTTTGGCCACCATCATAAGTATTCCATCCCCCACTTTCACGTAGTCGCGTCCGTCGTGCGAATATAACTCTCCTACATCCCATGTACGTAGAGATCCGGAGACATTTCCAGTGTTCAACCAATTATTGCATAGCTGAACATATATGAGGCTACCAATCAGTGGTAGTACATGTTCCATGGTGATATTATCAAATTTATATGGCCACTGTTTTGTGACACAATGTCCAACTCTATAACTCACAACTTTCAATTGCATAACCTAATTAGTGTTCTCTGCCATTGCGAGGTATTTTCAGAGGTACTACACCACGTCTCACTATGCGCCGCTAACGCCATCGATAACCAGTAGTCTGCATTTGGTTCAAACATATCCAGATATACTTCTTGATCCTGTAAGTATTTCCAGTGTCGACGGGTACCTGCGTACTTCAACTGTGGATTGTTGGTGTCTATTCTTAAACAACAGAGTTTGTTTCTACACGGCCCATATAGCTTTCCCGAACACTCACGTAGAAAAACGGCTAATGAAGATCGATCCGCCTCATTAACGTAATTGCTATCATCATGAACCGCATTTCTACCGACATCGCACGACTAGGACGTTCTTCTTGCCGTTACTGCACAAATTGTTTCGTGATATCCCGATTATAGCATCTGGTAATTCTGTTGAAACTGCCCGCTGCCTACGTAGGGATGCATCACAGAGATCATGTTATGTCGAACCTTTTGCCGCAGGACATTTCCACACACAGCTTCGACTATCTGGCGTGAGGCCGTTTGTTTCTCCAATGGCAAATGGATGTATAGCCTGTGCTCGTAATCGGTAACCCCTTTCCGATTCGTTTGTATTTTCCAAGGGCGTGACAAATCCCAAAACAGCATCTTCTGATTCCTGCAGTTCATGACCAGATTCTTCACTATTATCATCTTGATTCTTGTCTTCACCCGCTACCTTTTTCCGTCCTCATTAGTGCTATATTCAGTCAATCAAGCACCTCTATTGTCTCTCGCAACGACCAGGCGCTACCAATTCGCGACAGATTTTCTGCTGTAATGTGTTCTTTCTCTTCATCCTCTTCGCCATCACCTCTTGTCACTTCAGCAGTACCTGCTACGTCTCCCGCCTGTTCTTGATTTGGCGCTTCTATATTTTCCACCGAAACGACAGACTCTTTCCCACATTCTTCCATAGGTAAATCCACAAAAACGTCATCCACTTGCTGTTCCATCCCATAGCACAAGTTTTACCTTCATTGACATTTTCTTCCTCATCGGCCCATTCATCAGGTGGGGGTTGTCGTAAATCTTTGACTTCTTCTGTGTTGATAGGTGATCCACAGTTAGATCCACTTTCTTCGTGATTTCCCGCATTATCAACTTGCATCGCTAGCGTCATACATCTCGTGTGGATAAATCGCCAGGGTATTCCTGTGTCCCTGGACATTCGGCGACACACCACAAATTTTAGTTGCTCTTGCGCTATTGCTCGTCGCAATATATTTTGCTGTTCACTTCTTCAAAATGTTGTAGATCGTTTGTGTCTTCTTTGTTCCGAGTGTAGCCGCTTCATTCGTTGATCAACCGCCACTTTAGACCGTGATAGTGTTTGCCAGTTGTGTGCTTGTTTTTGCCGTGCCAAATGATTACTGATGCGGCCGTAATCTTTGTCTCCCTTTTCATGTAGGCTAGTAACACCTCATCTTCTTCTTTAATCCACCGTGAGGTTGCATGGCACATATCATCGCGCTCGTCAGTTGTAGGCTTATAAATTCCCCAGTGCCCAGTGATGTAGTTTAGATTCTATCGCTTGTGCGGTCCGGCTTCCTTGGTTCTCTGGGAAAGCCTTCTTGTATTCTTTCAGCTATTCTTGTCTTTTCGTGATACGTCGGCGCTTAATGCTCTCTACCCATTTGAGCTCCTCTTCTTCCCACGTATCAAGCTTCCGTTTAGCAATACACTTCTGTCGGCATGCCGCTTCTGTTCTTAGCGGATATTGTTTATCCTTGCATATGTCGTTAAATTTTCGACATAGCTCAGCCTTGGATACACCTCGATTTGTTCGGAAAATCCAACAACGCTATATTCAGTTACTTGTTCATCTGTCCATGGGTTCGCTTTTTCGAGGTCTTCCCAGGCTTCTTCGTCGTGATACACGGTATATTCTTCGTACCACTCTCGTCAGTGGACACTCCCCCCTCCTCAGTCCTTTTGCAGTCTTCTGTGTTTCCTTTTTTCTCTTCATCCTCCTCTGCCGCTTCCAGCAGTAATCCCAGGAGAGATTCTGTATGCCACCGGCGTGGGCCGCTTCTTCCTTGCCTATTTTGGGTTTAGTATCTCCATGAATCTTCTCTTAGTGTTGAATAAAACGCGCGCCTTATATCCTTAACGGGGCGTATAATAAAACCAAATCCATACAAAACGTTTTCTCTGCGATATCTTGTGGTCCCCTTTATTTTAGGTGTACCACATCAAGTTCTAACTCTTCGAAATCATTTGGACTAATCCCGCACCGTTTTGTACAATATTAATCGGAAATACCGTGACCAACTCGCAAATTGATACAGGCAGTATCATGATCCACTCAGAACTGATACAAACAGTACCGTAAATTCCATCTTTCTTACCAACGTTGGTTATTTATCAATTCCGACTATATATTTCACCTGAAACCTGTTCAAATGCCTACAGTATACAAAATCCCGCAGGTCTTGTTTCAAACACTCCTCTCTAAACATCTCACCACGTATGATCATGATCGTTCTGTCACATCATACTCCACACTCAATGCTTCTGCGACACGCATTTAAGGCCGTTTCATCGCATTCACTTTACTCCTCACTCCATGCGTCTACGACACGCATTTAAGGCCGTTCCATCTCATTCACTTTATTCATTGTGCTTCGGCGGCACACATTTAAGACCTTTTCATCACACAGTTTATATGCTTTGGAGACACATATATAAGGTCGTTTCTTCACGCTTTTGTATTTGCACATTTCGGCGACACTTCAGGTCGTTTTCTCACGTTTATAAAGTCCATGCTTCAACGACAAGGTCGTATCTTCCCATGTTTGTCGTTACTCGCTCCAGCGGGACACATTTAAGGCCATTTCATCACATGCAGTAATCATAATAATCAAAATCAACATGTGCTCCAATCATTTCATTGTAATCTGAGTTACGCTATCCACCTTGAGTGATGTCACTCCTCATGTCGCCTATAGCTTCATCACTTGTGTCATCATCCCAATGAGTAATGATTACTTGACTGTATCTTCTTAGTGTAGCCAACTCGGGCCCATACTCTCTCTGCTCACAGCCAACAAGAGTCCGTGGCATGTGTCGGAGTGTCTTCATTGTGTAATTTTTCGTGTTGTTTCTTGTGTCACGCGGCTACACCGTTATCCCACGTGCGCCTTAATCTCGTTCCTACTCTCACAACCCACCACTTACGTAATCACCTACGTCTCTTCTCTCGTGACATTTTCTCCATTAGTTCAAGTCGCTCCTTAGACTAATATTCCACTGCGTCAACCTCTTCACATTAATCTGTCGTTTGTGCAGCTTCGCTTCGATCACCCACGATTTTCTCGCATCATATTGGTAGAGTAAAGCTGAACATGTAAGGTTGTCTTCGTTTTCCCAAGCGAGCTCGTTAAAACCTTTCCATTTCACAAGGTATAATTTTGTGTCTTCCATTTCTCGTGCGTTTCTTATACCGAGAATCCATGATTTCCGAACCTCCCACGCATCATCGCGGCCTGGCTTATACCAAGAATCTTAGTAGCTCTTCCTCCAGTTCTAATTCATCCTCTAATTGAAGTTTATCTACATTTCGGAGATGTACGACTTTAGACGTCCAATGTGTACCAACGGATATTTTCTCGTATCAGAATCCTTTGGCTTGAGCCGGTATACCATATCATTTACTCGTTCTT